>PVJC01004954.1:5277-25045 GCA_004026665.1 Murina feae
GGGCACAGCCGTAAGGGTTCAAAGTGCGCAGAGTAGCCCGGCTGGCGTGGCTCAGTGGTTGAGCATCGATCTAGGAACCAGGAGGTCACGGTTTGATTCCGATCAGGGCACATGCCCAGGTTGCGAGCTCGATCCTCAGTGTGGGACAAGCAGGAGGCAGCCGATCACTGGTTCTCTCTCATCATTGGTGTTTCTATCTGCCTCTCCCTTCCTCTCTGAAATCAATAAAAATTAAAAATAAAACAAATGGATGAGCAGAGCCGCTACCTGCGCTAGACCCCTGCCACCCACAAGCGGGACACCTCTCGTCTGAACTAGCATCCTAACCGTCTGGTGGGAGTCCAGGGACCAGGTCAGCATACCTGCAGACAGGAAGTCAGAAGCAGCTAGGATCACAGCTGGGGCTATGGAGACAGACATGTAAATCGGGGTGTTAATTAAGCCACCAGGAGCCTCGCCAGGCACCTGACCAGGACAGGGCACGGCTGAGGTGCTGGCCGGGTGATGTTTCCACCCAGATCTTGGAGCCTTTTGCACATCCGAGGAGATTTGGGGTCATTTCCTCAGGGGTTGGGTATGTGCAGCCCAACGACATCCAGATCACTAGGCTCTCACTTTTCATAGGCTCTTGCCCTCTTCCCAGGCCCCCTGAACTGTTTTAGTGAGTTAGGGTTAGGGTTTAGGATTAGGGTTGGGGTTAGGGGCTTAGGATTAGGGGTTAGGGTTAGGGGTTAGGGTTAGGGTTTAGGATTAGGGTTAGTGTTGGGAGTTAGGGTTAGGGTTAGGGTTTAGGATTAGGGTTAGGGGTTAGGGTTAGGGTTTAGGATTAGGGTTAAGGGGTTAGGGTTAGGGGGTTAGGGTTAGGGTTAGGGTTAGGGTTAGGGGTTAGGGTTAGGGTTAGGGTTTAGAATTAGGGTTAGGGTTAGGTGTTAGAGTTAGGGGTTAGGGTTAGGGTTTAGGATTAGGGTTAGGGTTAGTGGTTAGGATTATGGTTAGGGTTAGGGGGTTAGGGATAGGGTTAGGGGTTAGGGGGTTAGGGTTAGTATTAGTGTTAGGGGTTAGGAGTTAGGGGTTAGGTGTTAGGGTTAGGGTTTGGTGCTAGGTTTAGGGTTAAGGGTTAGGGTTAGGGTTAGGGTTAGGGGTTAGGGTTAGGGTTTAGAATTAGGGTTTAGGGTTAGGGTTAGGGTTAAGGCTGTTTGTGCTGATCCTAATGAACCCGCGCCTGCTCCTGAGGACTGAAGGACTGTGAATGCTCCCTGTGCGTCGGGCTTTGCTCTCTCTGGATGCTCTTTGCTTCCAGGCACAGAAATGAGGATCGGCGGCAACACCACGTTTTATTTTGTCGTTGCTAACCCTCACGTGGGGTTATTTTCTCTTTGATTTTTGGAGAGTGGAGGGGAGAGGCTAGAGACAGAGAGGGAAACATTCCTATGAGAAAGACACAGTGATTAATTGCCTGTTCCTCACAACCCAACCCGAGTCGGGGAATCTGTAACTGAAATACGTGCCCTTGACGGGAATAGAACCTGGGACCCTTCAGTCCGCTGGCTGATGCTCTATCCATGAGCTCATTTTCCTTTTTTGTAAAAATGAGTCCCAGGCCAGGTTGCAGCTGTTTAAATTACACGAGTGACAGCTGGGTTTCCTTAGCCAGCTCTGGCCCAGCCCGCGCTCACCTGCGTGTGGACCACGCTTGCGCCAGTTGGCGATTCAGTCCAACAAAACCTGCATAGCAGGGAGGTGTGACACTCAGACTTTGGGTCACCAGCAACTGGCCCTGGTCCAAGAAAAGGGTTTGACAGTGACCCCTGAGATGGGTGAGGACCCCCAGCGGGGTTTATGCAGTAAATCACAGCAAGAATTCTCTCACCGCAGTCTGTGCCCCATTGGTGTTGGTGGGAGAGACCACGGAAAACAGTGCCGGCTCCGCGGGGCCCCTTGACGCTCGGGTCCATCTGCCCAGGAATGGTCAGCCATTCACATTCTGCCGACCGCTTCCCAGCCAGGCCCTTGGACAAGTCACTGGATTCCTCTGAATTCTTAGGTTCTGGGCTGCAGCACGACTCTCAGGGCTGTTGTGAGAACTGCACGCGATGCAGGAAGTGCCCACCGGCGCCCAGGACGTGGTCAGGGGTCCCTCCATCTGCCCAGCGCCCCAAACGTGCCCATCAGAGCCGCTGGATCCATCACCTGCAGGGTGTGGAACCCAGACAAGTACTTAACTGCCCTGTGCCCCATGCCATCGTCCACGCAACGGGCACTGTAACACCTGCTTGGAGGTGTGTCAACGCCACGAGGTATCCCCATGATGGACTGAGCTCCGGGTCTGGTACATCAGGTCTCCATGAAGCCTTAGCTGGTACCCCCAAACTTCAGGGCTCCCCAGAGCAGGACTAGGCCAGCCCTTCATTCCCTGGGCTCACACAGACCAGACTCCACACACACCACAGACTGGCTACAGACATGGGTCAAATCACGGCTCAGCTTTCAGGGCTCAGCTCCCCGAGGGCGGCACACAACACGCAGGCGCTGAGACGTCTCAGGGGTGACGGCCAGCAACCACCTGCAGGAGTGAACGCCAGCCAAGCACCAAAAGGTGCCCAGCAAGGACTTGGGGCAGGAGTGTCTAGGCTGAGGAAGAGCAAGCAATGGCCAAAGAACCGCTGCCCAGGCCTCTAGAGGCCCAGGGCCCAGGCCGGTGCAGCCCAGTGGCTTGGGGCCCAGGTTGTGCAAGGTTGAGCCTGAGGAAGCAGGTGTGGGGGAGAATGGAAGGGGAGAGGCGTGCAGCCCAGGGCCCCCCTCCCCTGCCTCCTTCTGCAAAGGCTCCCAAGCATTTGCCCCATTCGTCCCCTCCCGGCAGGCAGGCACCCCAGCCTCCCGTCTACGCCCTGAGCTCCCTGCACAGAAGGTCACTGGTCCCTGTCCAGGGGCCTCCCCGCAGGGAAAGGAGGCTGAGCACAGAACCAGGGACGACAGGCCGCGGCAGGGACAGCCTTGCCACAACCCTGGCTTCCTCCCGTGTCTCCCATCCAGGGTCCAAGTGGCCAAGTGCTTGAGACCAGAGGGCCCTGTCATCAAACCTCAGCACCTCCCCCCACTTGGTTTCCATGACTGGGGGCACTGAGGGGGGTCGCCTCGACTTCTCTGACCAGCAGGGCCTGGCCGGCGGGTGGCAGCCAGGAGAGGCTGTGCTGGCCCTAATGCAATGAAGACACACGAACCCTCAGGGAGCAAAGCTGAGCCCACAGGGACGGGGTCGGGACTGCACGGCTTTCTGGAGGCTGCAGGGATGTGGGCCCCACCCCGAGGGCCAGGTGGTGCCTCACACATGTCAGAAGGCAAAGGGCACACGCGGCCTCCTCAGCTTCAGTGGCATATGGTCCCCTCTCGCCCTCCCTGCAAGCCGAACGGACTCAGGTTCCAGGGACCTGGGCCACAGTGTCCAGGAGGGAGGTGCCCGCAGCGGCTCTGGGCCACAGCCCCCCGGGGTGAGACAGGGAAGCGGCGGCATCGCCAGGGGTGAACCAGGGAGCCCAGGGCTCAGCTCACCGAAAAAGCCAGGCTAGTTGCCAGAACCTGGGGGTGAGTGGGTTCCGCCTGCGTGGGGCTGCCATGGGGATCAAAGCAGGTGGGGTCACGCAGCACGGAGGGCCAGCCCGCACTGAAGCAGGGGCTGCTCCAGGCACAGGGAGGGCAACTGGTCCCCAAACACCGGGTGGGGAGGAGCGGGCACAGGCCACGGACGCTCAGTGGAGTGGAGGAGTCTGGGTGGGGAAGGAGCAGCACGCAGGCTGGACACTGGTCTGGAATGAGGGGGCTCAGCACGGTCAGGGGACAGCGAGGGACTAGCTCCCTCCCAGTGTTGGGGGACACTGGCTGAGGGCTGGTTCTCTGGCGCCCACTGACCCTGAGCATGACCCGAGCGCAGGAGAGGGCTGGGAGGCAGGGTCAGGACCACCCAAGCAGAGCGGTCTCAGTGTCACACTGGCGCTCAGCTTGTCCTTTTCTTCCCCATGTAGGTTCCATCCGCACTAAGAGTCTGAACCACGCCTTGTTCATGTTGAACACCCAGGGCTCCCCCATGAATCCCAGGGCTCCCCACAGACACCCAGGGCTCCCCCATAAATCCCAGGGCTCCCCCACAGACACCTAGGACTCCCCACAGACACCTAGGGCTCCCCCACAGACAACCAGGGCTCCCCCACAAATATCAGGGTTCCCCCAGACACCCAGGGCTCCCTTACCAGTATCAGGGCTCCCCCATGAATACCAGGTTCCCCCATGAATATCAGGGCTCCCCCACAGACACCCAAGGCTCCCCCATGAATCCCAGGGCTCCCCCACTGCTGCAAGAACCCACGTCTCCAAATGGGAAGGCCTGGACTTGCGGAATCAATAGGTCGCACCTGGTCCTGGCCCCACCGCACACCACCACACAGAGCTGCCACAGCAGCCACGTGATGTCACCAGTGCCACCCCACCTCCACAGCCACTGCGGATGCTCAGCAAACCCGCCCCTTCCCCTGCCCCCCAAGTCCAGCTCCCAGGGAGCATTTGCTGAATGAACCTCACAGGAGGCAGACTGTGTCCCCTAGAATCACACTGCAACATGGGGGCAGGGTGTGTCGGGCTAAATCGAGGCTTTCTGAACTGGGTTTTCCAACTCTCTGGCAGGGTAGTCATTAACTGCCACAGCTCGGTCCTCAAGGAGCTCCGGGTCTCACCACAGCACCTCCTCCCCTGCGGCCCCTCCTGGTGCAGCCCCACTCGAAGGCTGGCACCTTAGGGTGCTCAGGGTACTCGTGGGGTCTCCCTGTACTCACTGGGCGGCCACCACAGTTTGTAGGGAGGACGCCAATGATATAAAATTGCTTTCTTGTCCAGCCTGCATGACTCAGTGGTTGAGCATTGACCTTTGAACCAGGAGATCAACCACGGTTCAATTCCAGTCGAGGGCACATGCCTGGGTTGCTGGCTTGATCCCCAGTAGGGGGTGTGCAGGAGGCAGCTGATCAATGATTCTCTCTCATCATTGAGGTTTCTCTCTGAAATCGATAAAAAAAATTAAAAATTAAGTAAGTAAAATTGTAGCTACTACCTAGCAATGGAGATGAGGAAACATCTCCATCAGTGGCTGAGGCTCTCATAGCTAGTGAACTGGATGTTTCATTAGGTTCCTCTAAATTTTGAAATTTTATGAATGTACTAGAGGTTTGGTGCATAAAATTCATGCGGGGGGGGGGGGGCTGTTCCTTAGCCCAGCCTCAGGGGATGCTCTACTGCTGGTTTCGGCCCGATTCCCATGATCTGGGATGCTGCATGGACCAGTGACCATACTTTTCATATAGGTGAAAGGCATCTTGCTGTTGTATGGGCAGCTACATTTTTTTTTTTTTTTTGCCCTGATTATAAAAAGTACATGCATGATCCTTCTGAGGCAGGAGTACCATTTCCCCCATCTTATGAGTGGAAAAAGTGAAGCAGAGAGAAGTTAATTGGCTTTGTCACACAGTTATACGTGTCAGAATCAAGGCTGACCACAAAATGTGCAAGCCAGAGCACATGCATGTCATCGCTGCATCATCCTGTTTTTTTCAGTGTTATGGTAGCCTTGCCAGGTTTCAATTTTTAAATCTAAGAGACCGTCTCCAATATATAGGGTAAGGTCCCTGGGCCTGGCTGGCGATCAGGACCGATTTGTGGTGCCTCCCCTTCGCCCCTGCCCCTCTTCCCCCCCTTGACATCTACCTTGGCTGGCAGCCTGGTGCAACCCCATGGCTGCCCCCTCCCCCCTGCTGCCACCGGTCACCTTCCCCTGGAGGGGCCTGGCGGGGAAACGCTCAAGAATTTTGTCAAGAAACTAAAGTGTCCACATTTGGATCATTTAACGAAACAAAGGCCACAATGATGTAGTAGTTTCTTTACGAGAGAAAGCTGACCAATAAAACTTTCTCATATTCAAGAAAACTGCCCTGCTGGTGTGGCCCAGTGGTTAGAGCACCACCCTGTGGACTGAAGGGTTGTTTGTGGGTTTGATTCTGGTGAAGAGCACATAGCTGGGTTGCGGGTTTGTTCCGCGGCCCCGGTCAGGACGTGTGTAGAAAGCAAACAATCCACGTGTTTCTTTCCCCCCTCTCCCTTCCACTCTAAAAAACTCAATGGCAAGTTTCCTTGGGTGAGGATTAATTTAAAAAAGAAAAACTGGAGTAGAAAGCCTACCACTAGGAAAAAGAAACTTAGAGCGAGCTTGGTCTCTCCGAACTCATAGTGTTAGGGCGCCGAGCTCCTGGGGGGCCCTTGGGAGCACAGGACAGCACAGCTGGCCGGAATGCGGCGCCCCCCCCCCCCCCCACGCAGAGGAAAAGCGCGAGTGTGGGTAGGGACAGACATTTCACATCGGTAAGGACTGCGGCCAGCACTGCTCCAGGCTGGCAGGTGTGACTCCCTGCAGACTCTGAGGCTGCTGCGTAGAAGCAACTTATGCTTCCTATAAAAACTGTAGTCCTACTTTCTAAATAAGGCGTAACTTCACTAAACCAAATTAGGAGGAACGACCAGTGCTTTCAAGGATGTGCTTAGTCAATAGCGCACCGGCCTGCAGACTGAAGGGTCCCGGGTTCGATTCCAGTCCTGGGCACGTGCCTGGGTAGTGGGCTTGATCCCCCGGAGGGGATGTGCGGGAGGCAGCTAGCCAACAATTATCTCATCCTTGATGCCTCTCTCCTCTGAAATCAACAAAAAGCTATTTTTTAAAATGTGCAAAACCATGTCACATTTGCATCCTGTGTCCTGAGCACCGTGAACTTGGGTTTAAGACGGGACTGTGAAATCAGCTTGAACTGGAGCCACGCAGCTAGCGGGGCGGACAGTCCCTCGGGCTTGGCACGGGCTCCAGGCGCAGGGGTGCCCCGCTGGGGGCGGCTTCTCGGCTGTGAAGGCGGACCGTGCCCTCTGTCACTCACGGGGAGCAGTTCTGCCCAACTGTCTCTTTTCAACAACGTTCTCATCAATCTCTTTATTAACAGCTCCGCTGCAGTCAGAAACGCAAACAAGGACCGATTCTCGGGCCAGATTTCTGGAAACCACAGCGCACCAGGCACCACGCGGTGTGAACGTTTGTGAGGAGGGTGTGATGCCAAGAGGCAGCATCCATCAGCAAGGAGCAGAGTTGGGACATTTCATGTTATTACTTTAAAATGCATGCCCCTGCTTTCTATCTAATGTTTGGAAGAACCCACTACCCACTTGTGCATGCGCAGGGGAGGCAGGAGGGGCATGGCAGAGGCGCAAGACCTCTTCCTCCCCTGAAACCACTTGGTTACGCTGCATTTATGTAAGACTTCTTAGAGCAAGTGTTGCATTATGTCAAAAACAAATTTAATGATTTTAGGACGAAAAGATATTATGAGAAAACGTACAAGACTGAGGTAAATGTCTGCAGTGAGCCATAAGAAATCCATGAAATCAAAATTTTACGTTATTCAAAATGCCTCTTTTCAGATTGAAATGTTAGATCAAAAAATAGCATCTTACAAATTAAGGAAATGCTTCTAGAAGGTTCACAACATAGTGAGACATAGATTTTTTAAAAATCAGGTTGTACACACGACTTCTATGACATTTAAAACACTGAAGTGAAAACAGAATAGTCCTGAGCGTGGAGATGCGTCGTGGACGAGGTGATGTGGGATCGCATTAGCTGTTAACTACATGACGCTCAGCCAAGAGGAAGCCACCACTGGTCAGGATTTATGGCGAATGGTTCTCCCTTTAACCTGTGTTGTGTTTCAAACCATTGATGCGATTGTTTGAAATGCATTCAGAACCACAGGTAAACTTCATACAATGCTCTGCAGACTGGACTCTGGCCGAAGAGTCTCGGGGCGGGGCATTGGTGCTCCGGTGGGAAAGGGACTGCTGCCAAGACCAAGTGGCAAGCTCCAGCCCTGGGTGAGTCCACTCCCGGCGTCCAGGCAGACCTCGCTGTTTATTCTGCAGTGTAAGACAAAACCAAGGGACCCCGGGCTTCCCAGGCCAGTGCAGGGCGGTTAAGAGGACGCGTGAAGCTTTAGCATAAATCCATTCTCACCATAAAAAACCTAAACAAAAACTCTAAGCAGGTGGCAAGATGGGACTATTGTTGAGGGCATTATCCTGTATTTTACAAAAGTCACAGGTTAAACTCCTTACGAACTCTACAGCAGTAGCATGCCCTATGCTCTGAATCAACACAATCATTAGCTATCAGAAAGCGTGAAGCATTTAGAAAGGTAACTGCAGAAAAAAACTACAATTCCAACCTTTCACACAAATGTGAGCTTCTCTGAACTGTGAACTTGAGAAGTGCCTTAATGCCACCCTTGCAGGGAGAGGCCTGTGACCTGGACGTGGACAAGGAAAGGAAGAAATGGACTTAAAATTCCATCCCTTCCAACAAAACGTCCACGGCTTGAAAAGCCCCAGCGATGGCCCCAGAACACTTGACACCGAGGCACGTCTCTGAGGAATGAAAGCAGATGCCAACCGCAGTGGCTTCCTGAGCATACAGAACCCCTTCCAGGAAGAAGTGCGTCACTGCTGAGATCCACGCTCAGAAATACTGGTGCCATCTTTCTTGGTGCCAATAAAGATCCATAAAACGTCCTAAAGGGTTTTAAAGTGAGAAGTACAGCAAAAGGACAGAGATACCTCGACTCCCCGTAAGCACCCCACAGCACGAAGCAGACCACCTGTCTCTGCGGTGAAGGTCATGGCTACAGAGCATGCTTAGCACGTCGTCCCCAAGCTCAGGGCTGAGCTACCCCAGCACCCACTTGTGATTTTGGTTTGAAGAAAATCTAATGGTAGAGGAATCAAGTGGAGAAATAAAACAAAACACGATCCGGGATAAAAGGCAACTTGTTTTCCTCACGCTATTCTTTCAGCAGGACTGAAACAGGCAGACACGGCCCAAGGACTCCCGGCGCCTTTCAGGAAGGCAGGGTCTCTTTGTTGAAGTGCACTGCAGTGCACTAACAGTCACTATGTCCAGGGCTTGGTCTACAAGTCTGTGCCGCCAGAATTAATGCTACATTTTTCTGTGTGGAGAGAAAAAAGATGTGTTCAACTAGAAAGGTACACACTCTAGAACATACCCAGAGCCACAAAACACACAGCTTCTGATGACCATTTTATTAATTCAGGAAGGGGAGATACCCAAGGGCCGTGTGGGTGGCGCGGCTCCAGAGTGTGGCGCTCCATCCCGGGCAGGTGTCAAGGCGGAGGAAGTGCACACACGTGGGTGTGACACACAGAGTCACGGGTGATTTTTACAGGGCTTTCTCTGTCCATGACCAGTCTCGGAAGTTTAATGAAAAGCTATCCCACACTGCGGTCCTGTTTTTATACATAGGAGAGGCACCAGAATAGAATTTCAGGAGTGAAGAATGTGCACAGCCGCACGGCCCTTGGAATAATGGCTTTTGCTAAGGAGGTCTCCCCCTCCACTCCAAGCACTGAAGATAACCACACTCAAGGGCTGGCCATCACACACACACTCAGCAGTTCACTCCAAACCCAAGTTAAACATGCAATGCTGAGCATTTGGGGGGCCAGGAAAAGCAGCGTCGGATTTGGGTTTATAAAACGAGAAACCCAGGATCTTGGCTGGCTGTGGTCTATGATGCCACAGTCACTGAAAGCCAACAGTGCCACCTGCCGACATTAGAGACACATCGCCGATGGCCTGAAAACCAGCAGCTCTGAGAGGAGCACATCAGGGAGGTCACCCGTAGAATAAACACACAGAAAGGGCAGTGTCTACACTCACAGAGTAAACGTCTTCGGGGGTGGGAACAGCTGGAAGGGGAGGAGAGTAACTACATTCATGGTTTCCTCCGACGGTGTGAGCTATCAGTTCATACTAGGCTGCTGCTATTGGCATGAATTAACCAGAAATAAATCTTTTCTGCACGCAACCACAATAAATTCTTTTGCAAATCTTCCCTTAGAGCCCTGCTATATAAACTTTAAGTAGGACCAATTATTTTACTGGAAAGACAAAAAAATTCAAAGTTAGTCAAAAGAAACCAGCCGACTGTAGGATTGTGCTGTTGTTTTTTTATTGTGTTTTCAATGGAGAAATACATCATCTGTTTACAAAATAGCTCTTGAAAAATACAAGGAGTACAGATACTATAAAACAAAGCAAACTCCAGTCATGAGACACTACGTACATCATGCGAAAGCAACAGTCCGATCTCCAGGTTATGAAACTAGAATTAAAAAGTCACTACACAGAAAAGGTCCAAGTTCCCAGCGTGGCAAAACTTGGGTGCAGTTACAGGAAACGTTGAATAAACTGAATTCCCCCCCCTCCCCCAATGTGTAAACAAATGACAAGACTAAGTCTGTGCCTGGCAATTTCAATCTAACTGAAGCTACACAAAACACACAGCCACCTTGTCACTTGCCCTGGTGGTGTGACCCATTTTCTCTGGTGGTGGAGACAGGGCCGGTGACTGTGCAGAGTGAAGACGCAGGAAGTAGAAATGTTGTATTCTAGATGTTACGAAGTATGGTGAAAAGAAAGCCTCAATTAATGCATGGCCTAAGGGGAAGACTACACTGCAACTTTGGAAAATTAATTTAGAAGGACAGGGGAGAGTTTAAGTAATTGTAGTTTAACATGAAAATGCACATGACAGGATGGAGCACAATGGAGGATTCGTAAAACATGCTCATCAGAAAGATCTGATACGTTTGCTTTGTCCAGATTAAAAAAAGGAAGTTTATCAACATCTAGCATCCCTCATAGTCATGAAGACGGCTGTTCCGGAGCTTAATTATGAGGAATTACCTTCTTTAAAGAGTTCCTAATCTACTGACAGGATAAAACAAAATGAAAAGGGTGTAGGGAGAGCTGACTACATGTCAAGTGTGGCTAGAAATGATTTTTAAATGTTTCTAGATGTAAAATTTACTGACAAATTCGGTCAACCATTTAAAAATAAAAATTAGTTTAAAATTCTTGGAGAAAACGCCTTTTCGCCCACATGTTTAAAACTGAAAACCAGCTTGGCTACAGACCGGCGTTCTGTGGAGTGTACAACATCCCTCCTTTGTAGGATCGAGCGCTGTCCAAGACGGACCCCATGTTCACAGGCATTCCGTAAGTCCTCCTGGAGTTCTGGCCGTGGGACCACAATTCAGTGTCCTGAGCCCGTGGCACAGGGTCACTGGTTCCACACCACTGCTTAAGGAAATACTGGCATTTTGTTTTGTGTGGACTAAATCCTACATTATGCATACAAGCAGAAAGGAAAACATGGGGGAGGGAGCAAAATGCTTTTGTCTGTTTCAAAGACCACAGACTAAAGGCAAAACAATACCGAGCTTTAATAAGCTCAAAGAAAAAGATCTGCTGGCTGATCGCTGATTTATCTGCACTCTAAACAATTCTATAAATAAAACAAATATATCACTTCTTAATCACGACCCCCATCAATCCAAGTATTTCCTAATTATTCTTTCAATGTCAAGCACGCATCTTAGAATTGACATTTCCTTCGGAAGGGTTACAGCTGCCTCACAGGGACTGACCTAGACATACTCTTTGCCTTGCTCTCAAGTACAACAGTATAGCGCGCAGAATGGTGTCCAATTTTAAGATTGATGGGAAAGGAAATTCTTCAAGAAAAAATGAAATCCATCCGACTGAAATCTAAAATTAGTACTACTTTCTAAAGCGAAAATACATAAAAGTGCATCATCAGAATAAGGAGTTCTTATGCTAGTTTGTATCGCAAATTTTCCAAACGAAGCATCAAACATAAACCCAGCCCAGATGGTCAATCAAGGACACAAATATAGCTCGAGGTGTGGTTTTTTTGTGTATGTGTTTTCTTTCTTTTTTTTTTAAAGGCAGTAATTTTTTAAAATAGTTAATGCAACTGTTGCTAACACAATAATAATAGTACTCCTGGCTTCACATACTAACCTGGACTTCCGATCAAGTGCTGATTAGCCCAGTAAGGGAGGTCACACAAACCTACATCCATGTTCAGCCATGTCTAGTCTTGTACCCTCCAGTCTCCTTTCTTAGCATTTGAAGACAACAGGTTGAGTTGGCAGATATTGTTTATGGGCCCCTGAGGTTGTTTTTACCGATTCAATCTCAGTTTTATTGAATTCTTGATAACAGGAATAGGATTTGCAGGGAGAGCAGGGATATCAGAAAGGTCTGTACTGGATGTTTTCTGAGGACAAAAGCAAAGAACACAACATTGTACAAAGCGCTGTAACTTAACAGAGATTTACTTTCTCACTGCTTTATTCCTAAGAAATGGAGGGATCTTAGCATAAGAAGTATTAAAAATTTAAAGAGACATTTCAAAATAAAATACAAATAAATATGAATTACTATGAAATTATTTCTTTTACCCTTGTACGAACACTTCAGCAATCTGTAGAAAATGTAAGTCATTTCAAACATAGCTTTTATAAACACACTCCTCTAACAACTGCCCAGCATGTCATTTCCAGGGCAGTGACACTATCGGCTGTGGTGCTGACTGGTACTGCAGCGCCCCCATGTGGGAGAATACTTCAGGTTCACCTTATACACAGGAGCAGCAATCATCAGTGAACTTAGGATTTTTTTACTCTGTAAATTATCTATACAACTGAGCGATAAT
Source organism: Murina feae (assembly GCA_004026665.1). Taxonomy (NCBI): domain Eukaryota; kingdom Metazoa; phylum Chordata; class Mammalia; order Chiroptera; family Vespertilionidae; genus Murina; species Murina feae. The sequence goes on from PVJC01004954.1 coordinate 17,952, forward strand.
TTTAAACTTCAGGGAAGTTTCGTATTAAAAATAAATCACAAGCCTTCTTTAACATTCAAAAACATAGAGATGAATTTTTAAATGTTTTATTATGAAAAATTCCAAAAATACACAAAAGTAGAGAGCACTGTATGATGAATTCTCATATGTTCATTATGCAGCTTCATCAACTGTCAAAGGAAAGCCAGTAAAGTGAGTGCACTGTCCTCCCACCTTCACTCCCCGGTTGTGCTGAAGCAAAGCCCAGAGACCCTATCATTCCATCTGTAAATATTTCAAGTTTATCCTCAAACCATAAGGATTCTTTGTTAAACACAGGCACGATCTTGTAAACTCCCCCACCCCAAACATTCCCCTTTTACCACCAAACACAGAGATGGATTTTTTTTACATCAACATAATTACTCCTATAACTGGGTGGTTTTCCTCTCAATAGCTCTAGGGATCTTTTCACTAGAAAGAAAGTTCTACTTCCTCATAAAAATAGCTAATAAGCAAGCACTGATGGCCCCGGGATGAAATCAGTCCCGGAGAAGAAGGTGGGCGCTGAGAGGCTGCCGGCCACCGCAGGACAGTTTCAGGTGCGTGAGCAGCTTAGTCCGTGTATCAATCAGCATTAAGCTCAACACTTGCTAATGTGGTTTTACTTACCCCAACACATCCTATCAGATAAAGGTTCTGAAATAAAAGACATTCCAGAAGAGCAAACATAATATGCAGAATATCTTTAGGGACTGTGACGTGGGTTGTAGGTTAACAGCCAGCAAAATCACATTTTAGAACTGTCACATTAAAATAACTCTGAACCACAAAGCAGCAAACATCGCTGGATTGTTCAGCACCTTGTAGCCATCATCTCCCAGTTCTTTCGTAGGGTGACCCATTTAACCTCTAGCTAAAGAAAAGATGTACTTTGTGTCAGAGTTTGACCTAGACTTAGAAATATATTCAATTTGAGGGAATTCAAGAAAACATTTCGCCAACAAAATGAAATTCACAAATCAATGGGGAAGGAGGGGAGGACTGTCACAAGTAGAATTTCGATGTCAAATGCAAAAATTATTTTAAAGAACTATGGGGTACATTAAATTAATAACAAAATCAAATAAACAGTGAGGCAGAAACACATTTTAAAAATAAAAAGATCATATTAACCTCGTAAAAATGAAATCCACAAAGAATGGTTTTTAGCTATCATAATTTAAATTTCACTTTGACCTCTAACTAAATAAAGCCGCTGTATGAACACTGCATGCTGACGAGTGAGGAGCTAAGTGATTTGTACTATTCCATGTGTAAGGGGGTGAGTTAGCATCTGAACAGCACACAAGAAAGGTTCCACCACATCCTAGGCTCTGAACTACAGTAAATACATGGATAGGCTAGCAAGGAATTACTTTCACAAAGATACTTTTATCAGTCTTCCGTAAACGCTCATTTTAATTCATTATACCACACTAATCTCAACAACATGTATAAAGCTCTCCTTGCTTTCTGCACTTAGTACCTGAGAGGCCAACAGAGAAGCCGCTGTCTGAACAGTTTCAGATTGAGTTGTACTTGTCTCTGTATCAAGTTGTTCCTGTGAGACAAAGAAGACAGGGACGAAAGAGTCTTAGAAAAGAATAAAAGAACAAAACGGGGTTTGGTGGCTAATAAGAATAGACATATTAGGAAACGGAAAGGATAAAGAGAAAGATGCGACTGCATTACAAAACCATCTATTAAGCCTGTTGCACGTTATTACCCCATTTCACGTACACATAGATTTCTATTTGCCTACTTTGATCTTTTATGGCATGGTCAGAATATCTCATGACTTCTCAAACAGCTCCAATTTGGACATTTTAAGCAAACAATTAAAGACATGCACAGGCACATTATGAAACGTGGCTCAGACAATGAATAACAAAATATAAACCCAAGCTCTTAGCTATGTGAAAAACAAAGTCCACTCAATATTATTAAATAAAATTACTAAAAAGCACAAAAACTGCTCCCACGACTTTAATTAAAAGTAGAAACTGTCTCTAAAACATTCCTCCTTCCTTTTTTCTCTTTCCCATTCTCAATAATCAATGCTCAGTTTTGCTCTAAGGTTAATCAGAAACCATGGGGTGAATGAACCATGTCATCCCACTGCTCCAACTCTTAAAAAGCAGTGCACACAAACAATAACACACACACGCACATATATATACACAAATGGAAGAAAAAACATAAAAATTTGAATTTCTATAAAAAATACTTATACAATAATAGAACAATGAGATACCAATTTTCTCCTCTGAAATTACAAAGGGTAAAATAGGATGTAAGAAATAGAAAAAGTGCAGTGTTTCTATAGCACAGCTTGGCAATACTTTATCAAGTTTTAAAAGGAAGCATATTATTTGCCTCAGTAATTCCTCTTTAATTAATTTATCCAAATGAAATAAACATAAATGCTGGCCGCCATTTAACTATAGTCAATGCTACGTAGGAAAGGGCAACTTTCTTTTAAAAGGAACAATTGCTAACTATAGGAAACCGCCTGTATAAAAAATGGCAACTGCTTTAAGATAGCATTCTATGCAACTATTAATAATATTTTCTAGAATATAAAACGACATGAAATTTTTCTTGGTTTACAGAGTGAATAAAGACTTAAAAGCAAAAGCCATTGGCAGTATACACAGACAAATCTATAAAGACATCAAAATAATACTTGCTAAAATATCAATCATGGGAATCTGGATAATTTGGGGGAAAGAAGATTTCCAATTTTTCTATAAGAAGAACAGAGTTAAGCCTTTAGTATATTTCAATTTCTGGAAATGATGCTCCCAGTCTCACTACAGCTCACTAAACCAATCGCTCCCGCCTGCCCACCTTGTTTCAAGCCCCCACGCCGCAGGTTCTAGCCAGACCCTTCTGCAAAACACTGCTTTTCTAGACATACCATACTCTCGCCTCAACAGCGAGACGGCCTCCCCGTGTTGGTCTGCCCATAACCCTAGGCGCCCTTCAGAGGCTGCCTTGAATACCACAACACTCCTTTTTGAAGCCTCACGTTACTTCTGCAGTCAAAAAGTAACTTCTCTTGCCTCTCACCACCCCATCAACCTCAATCACTTGACAATGTAATTAATTGCTTCTCCCTTTTATTTTCTTTACTTAATTGTGAAGAACTGTAATTCTTTAAAGGTACGGAACATAATTCACTCATCATTCTATACTGTTAGGTGCCCAACAGATTACAGTGCAACTAGAAAGGCCTCAAACATTAGGAATTTAATTTTAGCATTGTAAATTAACATTAAAAAGGGACACTTCTGGAAACAACCTATAAAACAAATTATAGCACAATATTCTACACACATTCCTATCACATCTTCCGTCCTCTGAATTGTGTATGTACACCAAGGCTAAATTTAGTATACCTTCGTTTCTGTTTTATCATGTCCACTCAAAGCAGGACAGTTAGCATCGTCACTTGTTTCATCCTGTTTTTAAAAAGAAAAGCTTTATTCTCTAAAATGAAAATTTTAGATTATTTGCCAATCAATGCTTTAACTTACATAATTTTTTTTTAAGTTATGAAATAATTTAACCTGTAAGATCAAGTATGGCCTTAAAATTATTACTGATTCACTTAAATTTTTCCATATTAACAAGTTTAATTAGTATACTAAATTGTAGTATCTGCCAAAATTAAAAAGAACATGACAAAAAACTTATTCATTACCACCACCTAAAGTACACACACAAACATGGTTCTAAAAAGAACATCCCTTTAATTTTCCCAGTTAATTAACCACAAAATCCCTTAGTAAGACCTATTAAAATCCTGAATAAAAGGTTTAAAAAACGCTCTCTCCTCAGGTCTTAATTTTTAAGTGTATTATAATTCTATTCAAAACAATGCATTTTTGATAAAGAGGGAACAGGGGAAGCCCAAAATGGCTATACTTTCCCATTCTTGTACCGACTTGTTAATAAGCATCACTTTCTTAAGAAAAATAACTGATACTAATTTCACTGCTTTATTTACTAGACAGAACTAAAATTTAATTTTAATTGGCTCTAAACAAGACACAGAAACCACAGGATAAACTTATAGAGTAGAAGAGATTTAATTGCAATATCAACCAATTCCAATAAAAACCTCATTTGTATCCCTCAAACTCACATACTTAACAAACAGTAATTTAAAACCCTACTGAACCAATTTCAATTCTGACTGGTATGTGATATTATGGTAATACTGGTAAATGTACTTATACACACACACAAACATAAATATATATATGGTAAAATATACAATAGCTGTGTTTTTTTATTAGCCCTTATTTTTAGAAATATTTATGGTTGAAATGATATGCCTGGGATCTGCTTCGAAACATGGGGAAGCGAGCATGTGTAGAGGAAAAAAGGCTGGCCATGCCTTGTTAACTGTAGTGATGCAGATATGACTGTACATTATAACTTTGTACATGTTTGAAATTTTCCATAAGCTTTTAAAATATTTATAGCATCATATTAAAAAACATATATGGTATAAGTTTTAAAATACATATATATAGGGCAGATTTTTCTATTTTTATTTTACATTACTGCCATTTATATGTATCTGAAGAGCTTTAGCACATGATGCAGATTCATCAGAGCTAAACTACCTGGCAATACCTGAAACCTTCCTGTCTACATACACCTTAGTGTATTATTAATTAAGCAGAACCAGTGTTTCTTTCTGATTTGCTAAAATTTCTAATGCCAAGTACTCATTAACAAAAAATAAAAAAACCCAGTTTAGGAGACCTTCAAAATCAGGACATTTAGAATATTTTTAACCATCTTCTTCAAATTCAGCACCATGACTTAGGTGTGGGTTCTAATCCTGTCTCTGAGTTTCATTAGCTTTATAAACGAAAAAGCTAATGAACCTCGAGTTTCTCTTCTAAGAAATAAGATTTATAACTAAGATCCTAAGATCCCTTCTACAGTTTAAAATTCCATTTTTATTAGTCAAAATAAAAATGAACTGCCAACAAGCAAACCCCAGATTGAGAAACTATACAGGAAAAAAAATTTGCAAGAAAAAAATGGGAGAAGCCTGTATTTTACAGGATACTTGAGACATCAATAAGTTACTAAACAGGGATCTTATAGACTAGAGGCCCAGTGAACAACACTCTTGCACACTAGGGGCAGGAGGTGGGGAGAACTCTAGCCCAGCCCATGCCCTCTCGCAGTCTGGGAGCCCTGAGGGGATGTCCGACTGCCAGCTTAGGCCTGCTCCCTGCAGTCAAACATCCTTAGCACTGCTGCAGAGGCAGGACAGGCTCCCAACACCGCCACTGTGCTCACTAGCCATCGGTCAGGCTTCTGGCTGAGTGACACTCCCCCTGCGGGAGCACACTGACCACCAGGGGTCAGCTCCTGCATTGAGCGTCTTCCTCATTGTGGTCCGTGCACGTCATAGCAACCGGTCATTCCACCATTCGGTCGATTTGCATATTAGCCTTTTATTATATAGGACTTGGACAAATAAAGATTTTTTAAAAACACACAAATCAATGACACAATCAGGGACAATTAGGGATCTTTGGGCACTGACTAGATATTTAATATTAATGAATTGTTGATTTTTTTTCCTAAGTGGGTTACACTTATTTTGTTATACTTTCCTTTTTGTAACCATTATCTTTTAGATAGAAGAGTTTTTTAAAAACTAATGAAATATGTTTGGAGGAAGTGGAAAAGGCTGAAAGAACTAAGGGTGTAGGGATTAGCCAAGTGCTCATACCTGAAGCTGCATGGTGGACACATGGATATATGAAATGATTCTCTTATGTGCACATTTAAAATTTTAAAAACTCTACATTCCTACTACTTCCCTAAACTAGACATGAAATGTGTTTTCTAGCAAGGTAAGAGCAAATGAAACCACAAATATTGTGCTGGTACACATCTGGTTAGAGCTCATAGAGAATCATTAAGAAATCAACCAATTAACATTAGGGAAATGGAATGGTAAGTGTCTAGAGCTATGCTTGCATATACTTTACTAGGGTAAAAGAAATGTAAATGTGGAATCACACCCACACCAGGACATTCTTAGGCTTAGGCACAGCACAACCCAGTAGCATGGGGCTTTTCAGAGGTTCCCTGCTTCCTCACCTACTCCCTGCCTCCAAAATGTTTCACTAGAGCATTTGGAGGAGGTGGGAAGCAGATGACTGAGGAAGGGATGGACTAAACCAGCAATTGCCAACTGGTGGCCCGTGAACCACTGCTGGTCCATGAGTTCCAAAAGATTGGCGACCGCTGGTTTAAGGAACCTTTGGAGCAGGTTGCCAACTGGTGGACTAAACTAATCCCCTTCTGGTGGTAGTTCTCTCTTTTTTAAACAAAATTAAGTTTTACACAGGAACATTAATGAATATTTCCTTATTGTTAAAAAAAAGGGGGAGGGGGAGAAATCCCCAGGCCTAACCTCCTGGAGAGTTTCTGACTCTATTTGGAGAAGGCCCTAAAATCTGATAAGAAAAAAACAAAAACCTGAAAAGTAATTCAGATGTGCAGTCAGGGTTGAAAGCCACTGCCTTTGGAGATAATGACACAGACGGGTTTTCAGAATACATGTTTCAAAAATATTGTAACCATCTTTCATTCATAGAATCATAAAAGTGACAAAATTCACCAAATTATTCATAGTTCATTAACAGTGACTACTTCCTAAAAGAACAAAAAAACTTCCGAATAACCTATGGAATAAAACGTTTGAACTGTCACCTCTGTGGCAATGGAGAAAGCCTAACAGGAAACAACACAAGAGTCAATCCAGGAATCAGGGAAATTGTGTAACAAGGCTATTTCTAAGAAAGACTAGGATACACACTTAACATCAATGTATACTTTTATCGTTTTCTTAAAACTATATATGAGACTTTGACAAGATAACCCATTCACTATAAAAAGTTCGTATTTCTAGAAAGTTTCCTGAAGAGTTAAGAGGAAATAATCATTCAAGGCCCCAAACTAATCTGACTTTACAACTCTGGCCAGGCACTCCATTAGGAAACTCCCTTCGAACCCCTCGCCTTCTTACC
>PVJC01004954.1:25145-61415 GCA_004026665.1 Murina feae
ACACACACACACACACACATATTTTTAAATCGGTACCCATAAAAGCCAGCTGTATGAGCAATAAATGAAGGTGCCATTAAGTCTACGCTAAGTTGTCACGAACTAGACATGCTACAGCTTTAGGAAGAGGCAGCCACTGAGAGAGGAGGAAGGGGGAGAGAAACTATGGCACTGCCACACTTCCTAAACATTTCCTACAAGCTTTCCTCCTTCCTGCTTCTCATTTTAGCTCACAAAGGTTTTCTTTCACTGGATTTTAAAATAGTTAAGCTGGTGTTCTCATGGGTAACTAATATATAGGTACCTCTTCTGTTTTGGTTTTCTTGGGACTTTCTTCTCTGTGAGGGGAGGATTTCCTCTTGACCCCTCCTGTGGGATTAGGTATTTTTGTTGCTGCATTTCCTGAAGGTCGTGGTGGTGGGTTGACCAGGCGTGTTGCAGAAACCACTCTGGAGACCGCAGGCTTTGGTGGTGATGAAATGGCTGGCTGTGTGGCAGTTTGAGGAATGCTTTCGCTCGATGTACCTAAATAATAAGTAAACATTAATACATAAAAATTAAATCATCAACAGTAAAGTACAAATAAAGCTTTATTTCTCTAGATTTGATATCATTGACAACTTTACATGCAAATATTAAAACGGCATTTAAAAATTGAATTCAAACTACTTAACAAATCAAACCATCTTTCTAAACAAAGGCTGAGTCGGGTGTGGGTCAGTGGTTGGAGGGTCAGCCTCTGTACCAAAGGGTCGAGGGTTCAATTCCCCATCAAGGGTAGCTACCTGGCTGCAGGTATGATCCCAGGTGGGAGGCAAATGACCAATGTGTCTCTCTCACATGTTTCCCTCTTGATGTTTCCCTCTCCCTCTCCTTTCCACTCTCTTTAAAAATCAACGGAAAAAATATCCTAGGGAGAGGATTAACAACAAAAACAAAAAGCAAAGGCTGAAACTCCGTGTAACATAAAGGACTCTCAAACCTGTCAAACCAATTCCCTTGCCCCCTGAGCTTTCACTGGAATCCACTTGTGGCACAGGAACTTCGGCGGCCTGGACGTTGGTCACAGATGCTGCTGTCACAGCTGGAGCAGGACTGTTTCTGCTGTTTAAAAAGTTGACAAGTAAACCGAGAAGCATAAAATCCAGTCACAAAACTTTGTGAAGTTATTTTCCAAAGGATTGTTCAGATTTACTTCTCAGACATATACATTAGTAACTGACTTCATGTAAGATATAACAACAATCAAAAACACACAAACCTTCTAAAGCAGTGCTATCCCACAGAACTTTCTATAACAATGTCCTTTACCTATGCTATCCCATATGGTAGTCACTATACAGATGAAGTAAGGGCAGTGAAAAACACAGCATTTAATTTTATTTAATATTAATTATGTGTAAAGTGCCACACATGACTAGTGACTACCATACTAGAACGGTCCTTAAAAAATGTTATCTGCCCTGGCTGGTTTGGCTCATTTGGTTGAGCGTCCTAACCTGCAACAAGAGGTCGCTGGTTCAAAACCTGCTCAGGGCACACGCCCAGATTGCTGCTCGATACCCAGAAGGGGCATGCAGGAGGCAGCCAATCAATAATTATCTCTTACCGTTAATGTTTCTCCCCCTCTCCGTTCCTCTCTGAAATCAATAAATATATATATTTTTTAAAGTCTGCAGAATGTACTTATAGAAGTTAAATGTAAATATGGTCTTTTGTTTTCTAATTTTTGTTACCACGGCCATATGTTTCTTTCATAATAAAAAACATTTCGCTCCTTAAAATGTTTTTAAAGAGTCACTTAATCCTTCAAAAAAAGTTTTCCCTAACATAAACCAGCCCACATAGATCTTCCCCTTCTTTAGAAGGGCCTTAACATGTCATAGATATGTTCCCGCACAACACAGGCACACACAGCTCGAGGACAGCGAGGTAATGTTGTCCCTCTTGTCTGTTCTCTTTAGCACACACACTGCTCACTGAAGGCAGCAGGTGTCTCAGTACATGAAACTGAAGAGGTTATGACACAAATAGTCATATTTGTATCAAGACATATGGAACACAAGTATGACACAGTAGGACAAATTACTTTCTGCAAAACTAAGACTTAAATGGCTATTTAAAAAATATTTGAAGATGGAATAAAATTAATATTCTAAATAGATGACTTTAACAACAATCGAACATGTTTGCAAACAGCCTCTCCACTCCCATTCCCTTGTTTCCTTACCCCTGAGAGCTGCCAGAACTGTTCAATGGACTGGTCTTCATAGCACTAGTAGGTGAAGGCACAGACATGCTGTTATCACTGTCCATAGACAAGTCGAGGCTGTTCTCATTCAGAGGTGTCAATCTGACACCTTCTGTTGAATGCTGCAATCAATAAAACATTCAAGCAAATACATCTGTATTTTATCCAGATCTATGAAACATGAACGTCTTTTATTTGACATGATTTCCACTAAAAAGTACAAATCAAAATTTATGAAAATCAAGTGTCATGCTGACTATAAAAGGCACAGATTTGAGAGACACATACTCTTAACTTCCAAGAAGCCTTCAACTATAGCTCTTCCATGGGAGAAATAAGGAGAAAGGAATGGTACATTAAACATACACACTGAATACAAAAACACACTGCAAATTAAAAACTACATGAAGTGACATGGATCTTAAATCTGAGAGCTTAAATATACCTACATAAATGTATTAGAAAAGTCTACTAATAACAACGCGATGTTAATGAATATCTCTAGCTATCGGGATTAGAATTGTTAACAGATTTTTAAATTATTCTGCAATAAACTTTATTGTATTTCAACAAATGTCAGTAAGTGCCATTCCTAAATATCTGTAAATAAATGAGCCTCTCCAAAGCAAAGGATTCCTTAAGGCTCTAAGGCAACTTAGGATTTCAACGTGGTAAGTTAGTAGTGTAAACTGTCCTATAGAAAAGTCTAATTTTCTGAAAACTAAACCTTATATCCACTGTAAATCCTAATGTTGGCCCTGCTTCTGAAAAAGCGAAGACAGTAACTTAATATAGGGACAAGAAAAGAAAACAAAAACTGTAAGTGGTTCTAGGAATGAAAGTTGATTTCTAACGTGACTTAAGATTTCCATTTCGGCAATTAATGCTACTATAATGTCAAATTTACTTCTTCAGCTTTTTTCTTTCTATAATACTCTCAGCCTCAGTGTGCATTTACCTACAAAAACATTTTAACAGAAATAATTAACACTGTTGACAAAAACTCGTATCCCATACGTGCGTGTACACGTGTGCGTGTATGCTCTAATTTTTAATTTAGAACTAGAGAAACCACTATGTACATAAATAAACACTTTATTCCTCTTTTCCCAACCCCAGCCCTAGTGAGCCATCCATTATGGTGAATTCGGTGGTTATTGTTCACTAATATATACTTTTATTTCATATTCTCTTTTCAATCATATACAGTTTTGCTCAGTGGATAGAGTGTCAGCCTGCGAACTGGAGGGTCCTGGGTTCGATTCCAGTCAAGGGCACATGCTCAGATTGCAGGCTCAATCCCCAATGGGGAGCATAAGGAGGCAGCCAATCAATGATTGTCTCTCATCATTGATATTTCTCTCTCTCTCAAAATATTTTTTAAATAAATCATATATGGTTTTACATTTTTTAAACTTGTAAACTTCATATGAATGTACCAAGTGGTACATACTCATGTGTACCTTTTTAACTCAATGTAGTATGTAGCTGTAGTTCACTTATTTTCACAGATATGTTTAAGTATTCCATTATAGGAATAAGTCATTTATATTTTAAACCAAGTAAGCAAATATCTCTGAACTAAAAATCCAGTGAGCCCTCTATGGTAAGTCCAAATAATAAAAAAGCGAAGTTACTCAACAGAAAGCACTAATAACAGCATAATATAAAACATTAATTCTTTTACTTCTGTTAGTGATCTTTATCTTCAATAACTTAAAAAATTTAAATAAAATAAATACATATATAATTCTTACCAAAATAGAGCCATTTTCATTGAAAAACTCATCTAGTTTACTTGAGCTACAGAATACCTAACTGAATTTGTTTACTTTTTAAAGGAAATTAGATACTTATATGCAATATTAAATGACTAAGAAAAGTTTCTTAAGAGAATCTAAGTATATATAAAATAAGGATACAAGCATCTCCACTAATCTATCTGAAGTCTGAAGCAAGTGTGTGCAAGAAATCTGGTTAGGAAAAAGATTTCATATAATACAACTGCTCCACTTAACAAATTTTTTAAATGCTGTGACTATTTCAAATATAACTTATTCAATGAGCCTACAGTTTTGAAGTTCTGATAACCTGGACACATAAATTATTAGTAATACTTTTCTAAGTACTTTTTAAATTTACCTTTTTCTTTTTCTGAAGCACATGATTAGGTAGTAGTTCATGGAGTTGCTTTCTTTTCACATGCATTGCAGCAATTTTCATGTCCACCTCAAACATCTTGCTGTTTATTGCTTGCCTATAAACTACACAATTAGAAAATTGTTACAAGAAATAAAAACATTTTAATAACGCAGTTCAACTCATCCAGGAGAGGCTATTCTAAGCAGGGATCATCCTTTATACATCAATACTTTATATGTATAAAATCATCAGGTGAAAACCTATCTCTACTCTGACAATTCAGTGCCTGAGCAAACTAAGTCCCTTTTAACAGAAGGTTTACGAAATGAAAAACAAAAAACAAAACACAAAGTATATGAATTCTTCCAGTGTAAAAACTCTTAAAGTGGTAACTTTATAAAGAGTCACTCTTTAAGAAACAGCGGAATTGGAGAAAAAGAGGTTCTTAAGCCCATACCCTTTAATGCTACCAGTAAAAATTTAAATTCTAAGTATGTAACAAATTCAGCAAAACAAGTCAAGCTTATTTAAATATACCTAAAGATACCTTTTCAATAATCTGCAAGATCAAATTTTAAGACAAGTAGTAACATTTTCTACTACAGAAATAAGTAAGAGAGGTCACAGGAACAAAAATAATATGCCAAAAAGAAATAAATCCAAATAATTTAGTTTCAGAGGGTTCCAAAAATGGAAAAATTCATTCACTGAGTCCAACAACAAATAATTATGGAGTGGATATACATATCACACTGCTCTAGACACAGGGCATAGCAGGGAATAAGAGACTAAAATAATTTCAGAGTCTACATTCCAGTAGGAAAAATGTAATAAATAGGAAAAAAAATTAAGTAAAACCAAGTTATCCTTTGAATGCAGGGGTTAGGTGCAGTGACCTCTCAGGAAGTCAAAAATACAAAGAGAACTCTAGCTGGCCCTCCACACGTGGATTCCTAACCACAGAGTGGACTCTTGAACACGGGTTTGAACTGTGTGGTGGCAAGTGATCTTTTATTGTGTAAGTAGACTGGCTCAATGCAAACCTGTGTTGTCAAAAGTCAACTATTTCATATCAGATGGTGACAGGTGCTATGGAAAAAAGTTGAGTAGGAAGAAAAGCAGCTCATCCTGGAAACTAAGATTACATGGAGTGAAGACTTAAATGAGAGTGAGGAAGTGATCTGACAGTACCTGGTGGAATAGCATTCCAGGAAGAGCAAACATCAAGGACAAAATGTCCTGAGTGGAGAGCATACCTGGAATGTTCGAGGAACAACAAAAAGGCCACAGGGAAGGAGGAAAAGTAGAGATCAGTAATCCTTTATCTAATTCTAAAACCCCAAAATCTCCCACCCAACACAGAAGTTTTTCATAAGATTGGCGCCAAAACTCGTCTGGCAATGAACCCTGATCTGATCTACTTGTCGCTGTTTGATCTCCACCAGTGCTTACTATGACTATCAAACAGTTCCCTGTAGAAGTTATTTGGCTAAAAATGTTGCTCCAGGCCCTGGAATGATACTAACTTTATTACTTTCTGGCCCCAAGACAGATGGATAAAGAATTCTGAACTTATAATAAAAAAAGAGATCAGACATAACGAGAGGTCGGATCAGGTAAAGGCTTGTAAACCACGGTAAAGACTTGGACTTCTATTCCAAGTGGCATGGATAGCCAATACAGGTTTTGAGCAGGTGAGGCATGATTTGGATGTTGGCTGAAAGAGCTGAAGGTGGGCAAGGGCAGCACAAGGATCTGATAGCAACAGCAGTAATCCAACCACACAGTGGTAAGTGTGACCTAGACTAAGCTGACAGCAGCAGAAATACCAATTAGCAGAAATCGCAAGGTATTCTGAAAGCAGAGGCAAAAAATTTTTTTTAATGAATTTATATCAAGCACAGCAGTTTCTCAAATAATGTCATTTCATTATACGATTGGTGGGAGGGGGGGTTGGTTCCTGGCCAGGATCGCTGCCTGTGTGGAGTCTGCACCTTCTCCTCATGTCTCCCCGAAAAACTTCAATTTCCCCACACATCCCAGAGCTGTACAGTTAGAGCAACTGGCGGGTCTAATTGTACCAATCTCAGTGAGTGTGAGTGTGCCCTGCAATAGAAGGGTGTCCTATCCAGGTGGGTCCCACCTTGTACCCTGAGCTACCGGGAGAGGCTCCAGGTGCCTTGAATTGAAGTGGAAGTAATTATCTTCAGTGTTCTTATTAATCTTCCTTAAATGTTATATATAGCTCACATTTATTTCAATGCTCAAGACTGTAAGTGTTTGGGATCTTTATTTAGAAATTTGGTGATGATTTTGAAACTGAACTATGCAGTAGGAACTTAACTCATGTGTATATCAATTAACCTATGGTAAAACTAGTATGTTGTATATATGGTTTCACTTAAAGCCACAGTTTCCAAGAATCTATCCATGACATTAAGTGAGGACTTACTATCTGAGAAAAACAAGAGAGGAGGACTCCAAGATTTTTAGCTTGAGCAACAAGAAAACAGTTGCTAAAACTTGAGATAAAAAACATTTGGAGAAGTTAGAAGAGAGTGGAGGTAAAATTTTGGGTTATGAACAAATTAAATTTGTTTTATTAAAAAGAAATCTCGCCCTAACTGGTTTGGCTCAGTGGATAGAGTGTCAGCCTGTGGACTGAAGGGCCCCAGGTTTGATACTGATCAAGGGCATGTACTTTGGTTTCGGGCACATCCCCAGTAGGGGTTGTGCAGGAGGCAGCTGATAGATGTTTCTTTCTCATTGATGTTTCTAATTAGAGGGTTATCCATCCCTCTCCCTTCCTCTCTGCTAAAAAAAAAAAAAAAAAAAAATCAATAGAATATATATATGTATTTTTAAATCTCACAAAATATTCAATTAAAATTTTCAAGATACAGGACAACTAAATATTTGCTACCCAAAAATACCTGTAAGTGCCTTGAAAATTTTGAAAAGAATATGAATTTCAGTATGCAAATGCCTAGGTACAGCGACTGGAAGATACACTGTACTCAGCTGATTACACATTGTGTAGTCAGTAGCACTGTGACATCTGTGAATTCCTGGATCAGGTGTTACTGGTTGTGATTCAGAGACCAGCAGCATTGCACTTGGTGACATAATAAAAGTTAACGTTTTAAATGGAACAAAAGGTGATCTCTTGATATATGGTAGTTGCATTCCTGGAAAGTTCAGATTAAAAATCCTTTTTTTTTTTTTTTTTTTTGTAAAATTTAGTTGAGTTCTTGCTTCAAATAATTGATAAGTTCATTAATACAATCTTTGGTAAACAGCTCAACTTAGATACAAAACTAAATTTTCTAATTCAATTATCTCTACATGATTTGTTAGTTCACAAATGGTTTAAGGTGACATCAGAATTTTTACTTTGGAAAAACACACGTCTGTGGTACTCAGCAGACAGTCATTAGCATCCTCCAAATCACATCCTAAAAGCCTGTGTGAGTGCTTTTGTTGATATAATAATTAAACATTATTACTTGATATGGACACTAATTGTCCTTCAATGTGGAGAATTCCTCACAATGAAGAACTGGACCATGTCCTAAAGATAAAAAACATATTTATCAATTATTTGAAGTAAGAACTCAATTTTACAAAAAAAAAAAAAAAAAAAAAAAATTTTTTTTTTAATCTAAATTTTCCAGGAATGCAACTACCATATATCAAGAGATCATCTTTTGTTCCTTTTAAAACGTTAACTTTTATTATGTCACAACCGGTAACACCTGGATCAGTAGGAACTCACAGATGTCACAATGCTAGTGACTATACAAAGTGTAGTCAGCTGAGTACAGTGTATCTTCCAGTCACTGTACCTAGGCATTTGCATACTGAAATTCATATTCTTTTCCCTTTGTTTCTCCTTTACATGTAGTGTATGATACTGACTTTTTAGCAAATTAGAAAAATTGTCTTCTCTCCTTCTCTAAGCATGTAAAAAAAAAAGATGATGTTAGTTCTGAATGTCCTTGGGGGAACTCTTTACTGAAGACAGTGAAAACGACACACACTAGAGTTTTTTAAATGGGGTTGGGGAGGTTGTTTGATAGTTCCTAAAAAAGATGCCATTCATCACTGTCTCTATACATACTCACCACTGTCTTGAAAAGCCTTAGCTCTGTCCACTGTATAACCTATATACTGTATTATATATACCTCAGGGTGCAGGTCAAGCTGAAATGCAGCTCTCATCACCCTCTCTCTCACCCATGAATAAACACTTGAGTCTATTTTAACATAGAGAATAAACCTCCTCAAGGCTACCAAAAGTTTAGCTTCAGAAATTCCTATGGTGCAAGATGATTAAGGCAGTCAGGCACAGACTCAGTCTTTTAGACAAACAAATATTCAGGTGGTTTCTAATAAGTAATTGTGAACAAATCAAATTTAAAATGGTTTCACTTAACTTTAGGTCTAACATACTATAAAAAACAAACATTTATATATTAGAAAATGGAAACTAATAATCCAAAAACATTAACATTATTTTTATGATTAGTGTTCACTAGCCTCAGGAAATTTTAATGTTTATTAAAAATATCACTATGAAATATGAAGACAAATTCAAATATGCAAGTACATTTTGATTGTCCAAGTAGAGCTATACCTGTATCTGTGAAGGACTGAATATCATAGGTGAGATCAACACTGAGATTTTCAGAGTTTTCCGTTTTTTTAAACACTAATCCAATCACCCACATCGTGCGAAATTCTTCCCTGAAAAGTAAGAAGAGTACTAATACAGTTTACCAAGCTTTCATAAAAATAGTTATCAAAGTGATTGAACCTGAGGTATATGGGAAGAATTGAAATATAAATGTATAAGCAAACTAAGTAAAGTTTTAAGCCCAAACTCCATTAAAACTCAAAGTCCTTCCCTGAAACCCATCCTCTTACTTTTCCATTAATATATATACCATCAGAGTATTAATAAATACACCATCAGAGCACTAGGATAAAAATACTTGTATTAACTATGTACTGATAGCCTATTTTCTTTTTTTTAAATTTATCTTTATTGTTCAATTACAGTTGTTCCTCTTTTTTCCCCCCATAACTCCCCTCCCATCCTGTCCTTACCCCCCCAGCCCCCGCTTTCCTCATCTATAGGTGTACGATTATTGTCCAGTGATAGCCAATTTTCTTAATGATGATCCTAAAGTACCAGAGACATTGTAAACAAAAAAATTATGCTCAAACCAAAAAAGGAATGAAATTAACATATTGTAGAAAAATGTGAAACAAAGGATATCCTTGAAATAAAAATTTAACTGGAACTTAATATATATTACTTTAACTTTTAAAACTTAATTGAAAAAGCCACATGGACAGAAATTGACTGACTACGCATAGTAACTGGAACAAGAGTATTTCATACCTTTGAACATTTAATGACATAGCTACTGAATGGAACATATAGTCTTTCAATAATTAAGACTGCAGCAACAACAAAAAATGTCTACAAAGCTCAAATCAAAAAATAAGTAAATAAATAAATTACAGTGTCCAAAAAAATAAAAGCTCAAATCATACTCCTTACATGACTGCAAAAGAAAGTAATCTGTACAAGCAATCAGAACATCAGGTATTCTATTACAAGCACAGTCTTAAATGATCCACTTATTTGTATTTCCACTGGGGGGCTTGACCAGCCTGCAAACAGCCATTAGCCCCATACCCAGGCTGGCCAGTTACCACAGTAGGGACCCAAAACCTGAAGGGACTGTGGGCAGCCTGAAAACGGCCCTCAACCCATCACCCAAGCTGGCCACACCCCAATGGGGTGAGGGACCCCACTGGGGGGCTTGGCCAGCCTGCAAACAGCCATCAGCCTCTCACCCAGGCTGACCAGGCACACCAGCAGGTGGGCATCCCCAGAGGGATCCCAGACTGCAAGAGGGCACAGCACAGGTCGGGCTGATGGACCTCCCGAGTGCACAAATTTTTGTGCACCGGGCCCCTAGTGTTTGCTATAATAGCTATTTTGACAACCACTGCACAAAACAGGATAAGAAAGATGTTAAAAAGGAGTGCTAAAGGGCAGATGTGCATAACATGAACACTAATTCATTAATAGGCGCCTAACCATTATTAATTATCAGAGAAAATAATGCATTTCAGTGGTAGTTTTTCTCTAGGAATAATTTTTCTCTTCAGTGTTTCTGATCAGAAAAACCTAAACTGTAAATCTCAAACTGGTTTTGAGCCACATATAATCAAAAAAAGTGACTCCAGTTATTAAAAATTGCCTAGAGCCCTGACTGGTTTGGCTCAGTGGATAGAGCATCAGCCCTGCGGACACAGGGGTCCCAGGTTCGATTCCAGTCAAGGGCATGTACCTTGATTGCGGGCACATCCCCAGTAGGGAGTGTGCAGAAGGCAGCTAATTGATGTTTCTCTCTCATCAATGTTTCTAACTCTCTATCCCTCTCCCTTCCTCTCTGTAAAAAATCAATAAAATATACTTTTTAAAAAATAAAAATTGCCTGTAAATGCTTCTGAGTGGAAGTTAAAAATGGGAAGAGGAAATTAAAATAGAAGGCTGCTTACTTGTCAGGATTTTCTTTGGGTGCTGGAAATGACTGGGGATTCACATGAGCCAGTGTAATAAATTCATTCTTCTCCAAACTTCCAACCAAGATTCGGATTTTCGATTCCACCAAGCCCACCCTAAACAAATGCCACTTAGTATTAATAAAAATTGTCAATTTAAAAAATAAAGCAAAATACACAAAACCAAGTGTTTATATAAAGCAATATTTTGAAGATCATACTTAAACACACAGGAGGCAGTTCAACTGTCTGGACCCCCATAGATAAAACAAAGCCTAATGCTCCACCCAAAAATGCTGAAGAGAAAACAGGGGAGAAGATAAACCACATTTCAAACTAGGAAGATTACAAAACACATCCTCACAAATATTTAAAGGAAAAAAAAAGTAAGCTACATTAAAGCACTTTTGCTTACATACTTTAAACAGTTAGGAAAGGATACATGGATCAAAAGCAAACAAAGGTTGTAAACCCCAAATTCTTATACTTCCACTATAAGTAGTAAAGCGCCATTTATGACTAAAACAAAACTGGATGGTTTAAGAACTTCATCCCCTCTCCTACTGCACTCTGGCTATCTGATTCATTCTGGAGTTTATTTTTTCTGTAAAGTCTAATCTTGTACTTACCATTCTAGGCGTTGTTTTTCTGTTGGTGCACTTGCTAGAAGTACAATATAATGCCTTTGAAGATAAAGACAACATGCTATTTATTTTATTTAAGTGCTTTGTGCTGGATATTAACACCATAAGATAATAAGCTTCATGAGTTATGTATCAGCATCAACTTAGCAAGGGGGAAATTGCAATCTCAAAATAATAAAAGCTAAATTTCCAAGTTGCTATAACCACTGGCAAGTTTAATACTTCTGTAACATTATTATTTTATAAATAATTACCCAAAAAGCAGCTTAATTCAAGAATGCTGAATAAACACTAACTGGTAATTTGGTTCAATGACTACAGTGGAGCACTTTACTTATAACAGCGGTTCTCAACCTGTGGGTCATAAGCCCTTTGGGGGTCGAACGACCCTTTCACAGGGGTTGCCTAAATACATCCCGCATGTCATGTATTTACGTTTATGATTCGTAACAGTAGCAACATTACAGTTATGAAGTAGCAGCGAGAATAATTTTATCGTTGGGGGTCACCACAACATGAGGAACTGTCTTAATGGGTCGTGGCATCAGGAAGGTTGAGAACCACTGGCCTATAAAAAGCTGCTCACTAAACTCAGTGCATTAGAACAAAATTATTTTGATGGAAATAAAGCACCAAGCAAAGTTGTAGCCACAGGAACAGGATCACTAAAATTGCATATTACAGCAGTATCTTCAAAAAGCAGTATCAAACACATCATGCTTCTTAATTCAAATAAAAGGTAGCAAAAACAAAGCCAAGTTAATTAATACTGAAGTTAGGCCACATGACCTTTTTTCAAATAACAGTGTTCATTTCTGTAACAAGGAAACAGACATCACTAAGGTAAGAGGATTGAAGAAATTTGATTTCTATGTAGATTCCAATTCCATTGAAATTAAGAGAAAAAGTGCCCTAGCCACTTTGGCTCAGTGGATAGAGCGTCCTGCAGACTAAAGGGTCTCGGGTTCAGTTCCTGTCAAGGGCACATACCTCAGTTGCAGGCTCCTCCCCAGCCCGGACCCTGGTCAGGGCACATGCAGAAGGCAACCAATTAATATAAAAATACATTAAATGTTTCTCTCTCTTTCCCTCTCTCCCACTCTAAAAATCAATGGAAAAGTATCCTTGAGTGAAGATTTAAAAAAAAAAATTGAGAAAAAGCAAGTTTTCAGAAAATACCATCAAGACCAAATAACTACTTTAAGAACTTTTTAAAACAAACTATAACTGAAGCATAATTCACACAATTCCATTTCATAAGAGTAGAAAGTTCAGTCCTATACACTCTCCTACAGAATTGTTTTACAGGTGCTGCAAGCCAAACTCCTCACTTCACCTCCAAGAGCAAACTAACATTATCAGGTTTAAATTACTTTATTCACTCAAAAGGCTGGACCTTTGTTATCTTTCACATTTTACAAATAAGACTTCCAGCCAGAAGCAAATGTATGCCTGAGACCCAGAAAAGAAACCACCACCAACCGTAGTTCAAATCAGCCACCCACCCCCCGAAGATATTCAGAAGCAAGGGATACTGAAGATTTGGCAAGTTTAAGCATTTATTTCAACCAAACTCCCTTAAAACTGAGGGACTATTCATTTATGCTCACAAAGTATTTGGGGGAAAAAATAGTTCTGATTTTTCATAGCTGTGGAACTCAGACCTAGACTTGTACAATGGGTACACCTGAGGACGGCTTGAGAAGTTCAAATGAGTTAAGCTCAAATACTTACAAATTAATGGTAACAGAGGTGATGTATACACATACGAAAACACATAGTTGGATATGTGAATATGCAGTCTAAACCCATACACACTACTTCCTTTCCCGGTTTAACCTGTTCAGCCTTACTGGGAGCAAACCAATACAGCTGACCCTTGAACCACACAGGTATGTATGAACTGCACAGGTCCACTCACATGTGACTTTTTTTGCAATAAATACTGTAAATGCATTTTCCTTATGACTTTAATGACATCTTTTCTCTAGCTTACTTTATTATAAGGACAAAGGATGCAATATTTAAATAACATACAAATTGTTTCTCTCAATTATTTATGTTAACGACAGCGCTTCTGGTCAACAGCACACTGTTAGTTAAGACTTTGGAGAGTCAAAAGGTCCACAAAGGCTTCAAATGCACGGGGCTTTTGGAGCCCCTAACCCCTGCATTTCTCAAGGGTCAACTGTATGTAGAACAAGCACAGATGCCCAAATAAGTAAGTCACATGAAAGTACTTTCAAAAGCTCATGCATTTTATGCACACAGAATTCTACTCGCAGTAGCCCTAAATTTTAGTAAATCAAACAAATCTTAACTGATTTCCAGTTCTCTAGGAAATTGAAAATGGGCAGATTTAAAAAACAAAAACAGGGAAAAGCAGATAGCTCTCTGACAAACAACTTATAACAGGAGACAACAAAGTATAAAAAGAAAGCATACATAAAAACTCAAAAAAAGCAGAATTGTCTGCATTCACCTAGCTTAGGGACAAAACACGCCATCTCTAAATCACTTTCCCGCACTATTAAAATGGATATTCTTAATATCCATTAAGATAATCTGAGTCTTCAAAAAAATCTAACATGTACAATGTTCTCTATTTACTAAGGCAAATATACAATTCATTTAAACATATTTTGTTGGCAATTCAAAGGTTAATAATGTTTGAAGTTTAAAGAGTTCGACTCGTTCTTGATGAGTTGGGGGGAGGGTATCTACTCTGTACACTGTTTAAATATACATACATTTGTTTCAACACAGCAGAGAGTAACTGACAAATATTTATGCTGAGGTTAAATGTCCTTTACTCAGCCACATTTAAGCAAATTTAAAGATACAAAATACAATAATTAAGTTTAACATAAGTAACTTGCCATCAGGAACTTATTTATAAAACAAAGACTTGCCCATGGAAGAAACTAAGAGCAGAATCCCAACTCAGTATGAGTCTTAAAAACCGGAATTGGTGTTCAGTTCCTCAAATCCCTATCAGAGCATAAAGACCAAGTAATACTAAATTTAGAATGTTTTGCTGCTGTTCAAAAAAATAAAATGTAATCCTCTATTTCATTCTATCAGGCTTCAGGCACTCAGATGCCCTCAGAGATACTTTCAAGTATTAATGTAATAGCAATTAACATTTCTCCAAATTTAAAATTTATCTATTTCCAATAATAAATTTAAGTATAAAATTGTGCTCCAAATGAATTAAACCCTATTTACAAATTCCTAAGAACATTTAATTTAGTTGCTCTTATTACTTAATAACTATTTACCCCTTAAAAGTATCTTGTAAGTAGGTTTCCTATTTCATACATTAATATTTTACCTGGGTAGATCATAGCTCATGTGAGTGAAAATTTAATTCTTTCTTTGAAAAAATCCATGCTATTCCATCTGTAAGTAACTCTGGACCAAGACTTATAGTTTATTATTTTTAGTTTTTAAAACATTTTAAGGCTAAAGTATTTTATACATATGTACTCCTTGAAATTCTAAATTATTAATCTTACATCTTAAACATTTTGGTTTTTTCCTGTATCTTCTCTTCCTTGTTTCCTAGTGAAATCTAACACCTAAAATAAGTATTCACAGTTACTATGTTAATAATTTATTTTATTGCTACTTAAGTGTTGCGTATCCCTTAAGGAAAAAAAATAATTTTCTTAGGGTTATTTAAGATTTCACAACATAATGTCCCTTTTCAAAAGGACCACTGATCTCTTCTGAAAAACGATTTGTGAAGACAGACAAAATTTCCTCCATACTTCTCTTCCTTCCAAGAATGGCAAGCAGGTATTTTAGATGATTTAAAATCTTAGATGTAACAAATACTTGCACGATATACTTCAAATAAGGGTTAACCCATTTTGATCCAAGGGAAAACTAAGAATTTTGATTCAGTTGTACAGCCAGTCTTTAGAGTATTTCATGTCTGTTAAAAGACAAAGTCAAGGCTGGCCTGTGCGGCTCATTTGGGTGGAGTATTGTCCCATCCCTTGGAAGGTTCCATTTCGATCAGGGCACATGTCTAGATTGCAAGTTGTGCACTCAAGGCAACTGATTGATATGGCTCGCATTTATGATTCTCTCTCCCTTCCTCCCTCTAAAAAACAAACAAAACAAAACAAAAAAAAAACCCCTCAAATCTGTAAACACTTCTAAAGTCTAATCAAAGTATTTACTAGAGATTTGAGAAATTTTTTTGGAGAAATTCAATTTGGTATAATTAGCCCATTGATATCATAACTTCAAACCTGTTTTCCAAGAACTCACAGCTGAAATTTTATTTTCCCTGACATAATTTCCTCTATTTGTTGCTATATTCTCATGTCTAATTAAGTTTAGTCATTTGTGATAACCAACAATGATTGTTTCAAGAGAATTCAGTAAAGACAGGAATCTATAACCTTTTAATCAGTCTACTGAAGAGCTGGCAGATGCTATTTGGCACAGACTGAAAGACATCCTAAAAGTTTTAAAAGAAAAAAATTAAGCAAGCTTTAAAAAAAAAAAACCTTCCAAGTCCTAGTAATATAAATTTATTCAGATGGATAACACTATCAAGGTTTGTTCAATTTCAACAGTAATCTTTCCTAAAGTAAAGAAAGACACTGAAATACTTTCAAGAACTTCATTCTACCCACCTCACATCCTATGAGGAAATGAGATAGCAAAAAGAATGAATCTAGCTTCATCTTTGATTCGCAAGCATTAAGAGATGTTGCTACTTGTATATAAAACCAATGTATTACTCTCCACACAAGTAATTATGTACTCTATTATGTAGTTTTTAAAGTATCAGAATATATGTTCATTAGCTTAAATGTTCAAAAGTGCTCCCTAAACGCTGGTTTAAAAAAAAAAATTATCTGCCAAATGGAAAAGCACAACTTACGGGGAGTAAGTGATAAACAAGAACATTCAATGTTATGCTATTTAACTGTTTACGGGCAAGGTAGTGCTCCCAGAACACAACAATTAAGCTGGCTCCATCACTGCTATTTCATGCAAAAGATACAGAAACAAAACACAGAGACATCATGAAGGTCATCATTCTTGTTTTTAATTGGGGAAATAGCATAAAGCAATCTTACTTAGATTATTACAAAACACAATCCACAAAATCAAATGGTCAGGAAAGTTTCAACCATTAAAGAAAAAAAATTAAGTGGGACTTTGGCAAGTTTTCAGCTCAGGGCAAATAAAAGTGCAAGTCCATTTTTTTTTTTTAAAGTAAGATTTATTGTAACTTACAATTTCATCAAAACCAACACAATCAGGCTTTTAACCTGTACTAAGGTGTGAAACCATTATATTAAAACCATTAGTAGAAACTATTACCCCAACCTAGATTCCAAAAAAATTATTTGTGGAAATATTTAAAGGGGCTTTGTTAACATTAGGGGGAAACTGAAGGCCAATTGTATGCTGTTAACTACTGAAAACATTTAACTAGAATGACACTTTATTAGCTTTGCCTATGTTATAGAGAATCTTAATAAGTAAGTTTCCTGAAAATACTTAGTGTCTTAATAGAGAATATTAACTACAAATTTTAACAGTTCACTCCTTTGCCAGGGCATACAGATTTTGCGATTTGGTGAGGACTAACATGTCTCTACAAAATTGAAGTTGCTACAAATGTAGGAGTCGGGTTACAGAAAGCAGCAAAAACTGTAGGGGACAAACTTAACCTTGACAGATAAAAAAATAAGGGTTTTAACTAAAAACAGTGCAACCTTTGTAACAGGCAAGTTCTGTAGGAGATGTTTAAAGGCAAATTCCGAACTATATTCATCTAGCAAGAAGAGACTGCACATATGAACCATTACTTAAGAGAGCAACATGTCCAACATGCCTTGAAATACATACTTGTACTTTTGAAAGAAGTTTGGAGCTTCAAAAAGTTTGGACCACTCTCCCTTACTCAGCAAAATTTCATCTGTGATAGCAAGACCTAAATTAAAAACATATTAAAATGTTTGCATGGTTCAGTCTAACATCCTAGAGTTTTAAAGATCTTAAACATACCACATGCGTTCATTAAAACCTAAAATAATTTTAACAAAAGGCAACTTTAGCCAATAATTTTAGAGCATAAAGATTCTTACATATATACACTTTTCAAAAAAGCTGGAGGACTTTTATGAGAGCCCGGAGTCTGGTATATTACCATTAGTCTAAAAGTTCACACTCAGAAGAATGACTTCAAAAGCTGAAGCGCTATAGTTACTCAAGAAATTTTCCCCCAAAGCTTTGTTTCTTGTCTTTCAAATACATGCTTCCTGCTAACTCTAAAAGGACAGCATATCTTCCCATAGGAGGCTGTTTAACCACAGAAAAACATGGTCCCCACCGAGTTTGAGGCTGGAAGTTGTACAGCTAATTCTACTTCCTAGGCTGGTGTCAGTCCAATCAAACAATCCTGTTCCAGTAACTTCCTCAAAGACTGACAATAACTGTACTTTCAAATAGTGCTATTGGGGTTCAGAAAAGTTCAGTTTCTTCCAAAATAACGAACAGTTTGAACCCATTCCTGCTCAAAGTTCTTTCCAAGAATATAGTCTGCGCCCTAACCAGTTTGGTTCAGTGGATAGAGCGTTGGCCTGTGGACTGAAAGGTCCCAGGTTCAATTCCAGTCAAGGGCATGTACCTTGGTTGTGGGCACATCCACAATGGGAGGTGTGCAGGAGGCAGCTGATCGATGCTTCTCTCTCATCGATGTTTCTAACTCTCTATCCCTCTCCCTTCCTCTCTGTTAAAAAAAAAAAAAAAAATCAATAAAATATATTTTTTAAAAAAAGAATATAGTTTGCTAAGAACATCTCATTTCATGAGATTATTTGAAATTTTACATGGCAAACACTATTTGGCACTAAACCAACCCCAAAAAGCCCTACTAAGAATATGTCTTTAAATACTGGTTAGTCTCCCTATATAACCAAAAGTAAACGGCCTAAAAGGAATTAAGCTGAGTTTTTCATATCAATTCACAAATATATATTGTAATCAATAAATAAAACCACCAAAAATCTACCTTGGTGAATGCTTTCTTCAATTTAAATTGTATACCCAACTACTGGGTCTACAATGACTATGCAAATCCTTGTGTATAAAGGAGAGCATAAGGATAACCACTTACCTTGTTTAAACTCCTCAACCATGACCATCCGTGTTGAAACGGACACATTGTACGTGGAGTTCTGCTGTGGGTATGCTGGTGTAATTATAGGCATAAGATGGTACCTATCACTGGGGTTTACCTACATATAATAACAGCCAATCAGTTTCTTCAAGTACATATGCAACAGATACTTGGACTTTTACCCCTTGTTAAACTGAACAAATGATTAAATTTTCATTCATAGCTGGAGTTGAGAAAGAAAAACCATGTAAGGAGACATTGTTTTTGTAGGAATTCTTTATAGAATCAGGATTTGGTTGAACTAATGGTCTGTTTCAATCACTCAGGCATGACTATTTTGGTAACCTCACTCTACAGAAACAGTGGACGGTTATTGATGTTTAGTTTTTCTTTTTTCAACAACAGAAATGGGGATGCACACACAATTACACTTTTCAGAAATGTCTTACTCCAATATTCTGTGTAAACAAGATGAAAACTTATATTTTAATATACCCTCAACATATAAAGAATTAAGCTTAATTCATTAACACATGCTGAAACTATATTTTCCATGTTGGTATCCTTTTACGAGATAATGAGCCGACTTAGTAACTGTTTATCTTATTCTATATAATAAAGATAAGTGGCATACAAAAAAAATTGTAAACTCACATCTCTCTAAAAATGCCTTCAGGTATGGAAAACTTGAAAATATACAACTTGAAATAATTAACAGAACTGGAAGCTAATAATTTTGATACTGTAATAAGATAGCAAAACAATGTAGAAAATAGAATTGTATAAACCTCTAAAGCCTTACTCAAACCTGAGTATTTTACCTATTAAAAAAGTACATGTTGTTAACATTTAAATGGAGTAAGCAGTAAAGACCGGAACTTCCCAGAGCAGCTCTTTAGCACAACCTTGTTTCTGTAATCTGAAATACCCAAACCAATTTGTATAATTACATCATAGAAATTAAAGTTATATGCTTAGAAGGTATCTGCCACAGGTAAATATTAAGCAACAGTTTTCCTATAACAACCCAATTTTAACAATATTTAGATCAAATAAAAAAAATACAGGGATTTTTAGTATCCTTTTATTTTTTTTTAAGCACAAAAGCCCGCACACTTTGACTTACAAGGTAGTTCTATATAAAATAAATTAAAATGTTAGTGAACTTGGTATTATAAATATGTACAAATAAATGTAGTTTACAGGGTACATAATTACGCTTCTCACATCAGAAGACAATTATAGTTGAGGTTATCTAAGAGAAAGTGTAATACGAACATGTCCACTCATAGGTAAAAGGATGGAAAGTGTCCCTGACGTTTATGCAGATGACTTTTACTTGTTATTGCACAGTGTGAATTTGTAGGGGAAAAAATAATACACTAACCCTTGGGTCCCATACAGGCAAATTAAGATTGCATTCTTCAGGCTGTTTCAATAGCACTGGATTTGGCCATTCCCTGTTTAAAAAGATTGTAGCACTTGATAAGACTTGGATATTACCATCTAAACGTATTTTGTTAAACATACAGTATTGTGAATGTGATCCTTCTTCATTCATTTTGCCCTTTTGGTATACATAATCTTTTATTCCTGTTGACGTTAAGCTACTTGAAACACTTTTCCTCTATGAAATTAACTTAAACCACTTGGTAACTTTCTCAGACTGAAGTCAAACAGCTTGTCTGCCCCTCAAAGAACTGATAACCCACCATTTAAATTAAAAAGTACTACTCCAAGACATCTGACATGTTCACCTCAACCCCTAACAGATAAATCCTCTTGAAAGACAAAAATCCTATCTTTAGCTCATTCTAAAGACCACTAAGAATGGAAAAGTTAACTTATTACAGGCAAAGCATAATTATAAAAATTGATTAGGACATTTTCTCTGCCACATAACTAAAGGTTATGAGTATGTGCAATAAAAAATTTGTGACGTGAACACATTATTTTCAAGATGCACCCTATGAGTCAGACACTTCCGTTCTTTATGGAAAAGATTAAAAACTGGAAAACATTTGCCATTCCTCATATCAAGGCTAACATCTTTAACATTATATTTGCTATATATGAGTAGCATTAAGAAAAAATTCTGATATTCTTTATTCTCATCAAGCCTGATTAGACATGATGAAGTGCTATCAAAACCATAAAAAACAGAATGTGTCTTTAAAAGTGTGGCACAGGCTTTAGATTATCAACTGTATAAAAAAAAAACCTCTGAGTTTTATAAAATAGAAAAGACTTTTTGTTACAAAGGGAAGAGGTATAGGAGTTGGCAGCCATAGAGGAAAGACAAATCTCTAAAATTTGATTAAAACAAAAAACGATGAGCTTTTGGGCCAAAGCAACTAATACAAAATAAAAACCTTTTATTATTCTTTAAAAAAAGAGAAAAAAAGTGGCCCCAGCTGGTTTGGCTCAGTGAATAGAATGTCAGGCCTGCAGACCAAAGGGTTCAATTCCGGTCAAGGGCACATACATACCTTGGTTACGTCCTGGTCAGGGCATGTGCAGGAGGCAACCAATCGATGTGTCTCTCTCATATCAATGTTTCTCTCTGTTTTTCCATTCTCCCTAATAATCAATGGAAAAATATCTTTGGGTGAGGATTTATAACAACAAAAAAGTGAACTTCCAGAATAAAGGAGTTAAAGAAAAATATGTGCAGGGTTAATGAATCATCTCAGAGCAATATCAATTAATTGCCATTTTTCAAGCAGTTAGTTATTCTTAAAAGCTTTTTATATAGCCCAGCAGGGGTGACTCAGTGGTTGAGTGTCAACCTATGAACCCAAAGGTCCCAGTTTGATTCCCGGGCAGAGCACATGCCCAGGTTGCAGGCTCAATCCCCAGTGGTGGGAGTGCAGGAGGCAGCCAGTCAATGATTCTCTCTTATTATTGATGTTTCTATCTCTCTCTCTCCATCTCCCTTCCTACATGATATCAATAAAAATGTATCTTCTTAAAAAGCTTTTTATATACTTTGCATCATAATAGGCAGCTGAAAGCAAAAACAATCAAGAAACTAAGGGACTATAGATTTAGAATAATTCAAGAGTAAAAGGTGGTATATACAAAGTTTATCCAAAGTAGCTGATATCTCAGCCTATCAAGTCACTAAATTACAGACATTATAGCTAAAATTCAGAGTTTATTTAGAGGGTAAGTTTCTGCAGGAGGTACAAATAGCAATTGACTTACTATCCTGGGAAAGCTAGGGAAAAGGAATGGAATTAAGTTTGCTGTTTTATATACAAAATGACCTCCCCCACCAAGACTACCTAGATGGCTACAATATGAACTAAAATTTGAATCTGAAATCAGCTGCAGAAATGTCATAGAAATAAGACTGAACTTCAGTGTCTATAATCAATTTTATTTTAATATAATCTAAACACATACCATTTAGAAAATACCAAGAAAAATTTATGTACAAGAGTTGATGCTATTGCATTTGGATAAAGCTGGCAAGTTCTTGCTACTAGCATAGCCCAGGAAACACCACCGAGGAAACCTAATATATTGGAATAGATGTTGTGGCCTGTTGATAAGGGAAAAGCAAAAAGAAGAGTTAGTGTTGAACAAAAGCTGGAATAATTTTAATAAGCTAGCCAACAAATTCTGAACTCACGTTTGGCCCACAGTTTGATAGCTCTCAGAGTTAACCTGAAGTTGTCAATGTTTGGTACTAGGTGTAAAATTTCATCGGTTACCCTGCAACCTGATTAACAGGAGTGAAAAAAACAAAACATGGAATCATCAAAAATTTAATGATAATATTTCTTTTAAATTTCTGAGATTAACGTCAAACTTAAAAACTTTATTGGTAGAATCAATTATGTTAATTAAATAAAGAGGCAAATAAAAAACTCTAAAACGTTCATCTCCTATCAAAAGCAGTACCCTCAACCAAGAATCTGAACTGTAACATGCTTCATCGCAAACTTTCAACCCATAATTAATCTAGTCCAGAAATACTGAGGAAGGCTTGAGCCACTTAAATTGCCAAGATCTGTTCTTCAAGAGCATGGTAACAGCAGTGCTAATGCCAAGTGTTCAAAGTCAATCTTTTAAGTACAACAGTTGACAACATTACAAAGCACATCAGAATCAAAATTAATTAGAGTTGCATTGTAAAACCAAATCATTAGTAATAGAGTGCCAACGTCAAACAGTCTTTAAATGTCTTAGGAGATTAAAAAGGAAAAAAAAGTGAAAAATGAATAAAATAAATTACCAAATACCCTCTACAGTCTGATAAGGCACATTCAATTTGAATAACCATGGACAAACAATATGCCTATAAAAGGCTTCATTGTTAAACTTGAGTTTAAACTATTTCATATTTGACAAAAACTGCTACTATGCAAAAGGAAGTAGGTTTTCACATACCATTAAGACTTCTTATGCATCTTATATCTAAATTTTTAAGCAGACTGTCATCTCGTAAGTCCAAGTCTTCTGGAATAGTCTGCAGTGCTAATCTTGCAAATAAAATATCAATCTAAAACAAAAACAAAACACAACATTCTGTATCTATCAAACTATTTTTAGGTGTTTCTTTAAAAAAGAAAGCATTTATACTCTGTAAGCCAGGATCTTCTCATCAATTATCAACATGACAATGCCTCCAAGAGCCCAATCAATATTAATTCTATCATAGGTATTTTAACCAGATAATATTAAAACATGGCAATATGAAACAGAACATGCATAAATACCTATTAGTCATTTTAATCATACTAAGCTTGATTTCCTATAAAATGCATCTACTGGATTTACTAAGTTTGCTAAATGCATATACTGGATCACTTAAAATTAGCTGTTCCATTTTCCATCTATATGAACTGTAAAATGATTACACACTAACAGG
Organism: Murina feae; assembly: GCA_004026665.1. Taxonomy (NCBI): domain Eukaryota; kingdom Metazoa; phylum Chordata; class Mammalia; order Chiroptera; family Vespertilionidae; genus Murina; species Murina feae. The sequence continues at coordinate 48,797 of PVJC01004954.1, forward strand.
TACACAAATATAAGGCTCTACTTAGCACAAATATACCATTTAGTAAAAAAGAAGCTCTTTTAAAACTTACATATCTATACTATTATATTATAGTAATGTTTCTCCAACTTAGTTTGATTAAGAAAGCAAAAAACAACACTGGCAAATTTTGAAGGCTTTTAGAATACAAGTGACATTTCATTTCTTTTTTCAAGAAAATGTTGGTGTGCAAAGAAACTTAGCACAGATTTGTTCATTATTCCTGAGGATACCATTTCATGTTTCCAGAACTCTGGATGTTGCTTGAAATAAGCCTTTGATAAGATCACTTCAAAAACAAGTATTTTAAGAGCTTATTATGAAAAGTCATTCACATGAACCTATATGTGATAGGAAAAAACTGTACATATAAAAATAGTACTTATGGTGTAGCATGTTTTCTAATAAAACAGATTCTAAAGCCCCAACTTGGACAAAAATAAAGATTATATGCTCACAAAAATATTAACTCTAGAAAACAACTAGGTTGATAACACTGACATTTAAAAAATAAATAAAACTGCCCCAGCGGTGTGGCTCCATTGCTAAGTGTCGATCCATGAACTGGGAGGTCATCAGTTTGATTCCCAGTCAGGGCACATGCTCAGGCTGCAAGCTTGATCCCCGGAGCAGGGCACGAAGGAGGCAGCCAATCAATGATTCTCTCTCCGTTAATAACAGAGTTTCTTTATATATATATATCTCAGAGAGGGAGAGAAAGATAGAAACATCAATGATGAGAGAGAACCATTGATTGGCTGCTCTCTGCACACCCCACACTGATCAATTACACATAGCAAAAGCCACCTTACCTCTATCCCATCAAAACACAGTTTGATAACTGGCACAAATGCCTCTTCAACGGCCTGAAAGAAAATCCAACAAGTTTAATGTCTCTCCAACTATACACTAGATCTACACTAATTTTAGTATTTTTTAATGAATGTGGTATTAGAAATTGCTTGAAAACAATTTAGCATAATATCTGACAAAGTAGATTCTCGGCAACTAGCTTTAACACTAGAATCTTGAATGAGACAGGCTTAAGTTCAAATCCTTAACTTCTGCCACTCAGATATGTTATTATGGCCAAAATGCATAATATTTATTTTGTTTGTCTTATTTCCTACCCTGTACACCAGATTTATGATGTCAGGTTTATTGTAAAGAATAAAATGCAAGCATACATGTTATGTACTTAAAAGGGTTTGGCAAATTTTAAGAGTTCAACAAATAATGTCTATATCATAAAACTCACTCAAATGACTAATTTTTGTAACTCCTCCCATCTCACCCCAAACATTTACGTACTCTTAAATCTTTTACTTCTTCCTGTAATTTCAACTTATCATAGAATGAGGTGAAAAAGTCACTTCTATCAACATGCCTTGGTGCAACACACAACGCATCAATATCGGCACCTAGAAAAGATTAAGACCATCAACCATTAATTTCTATGACAAAAAAATTATTTTGCATCTTACCATGGCAGTATTTGATGTTGAAAATCTGTTAACATTATACTGGTGAACCAATAAAAATGCACCCCTCCCCTTTAAAGAATATTACCAGTTAATATAGGAATAATATGATTGTAATTAATGGGATATGTATTTTCCTGTGGCATCCTCTAGTTGCGATGGCCCTGGTGAGCTGGGAGGCAAAGAAAGGTAGCTAAGATAGGATTTTTATGATGAAGACAAGGAATTATTCAAGAATAGACCCAACATCTTGATGTCATTAGTCATCATGTCAATGAACACGATGTCACATGTTCATTATTGAAACAAAGCAATAGTTTTCTTCTATACATAATGTGACTAATTCTTATGGGCTCCTACCTATCCCCTAAATGGGATAAATAGGATAAACATCCAGAAGAAGCATTGGCAAAACTCTAATGAAGCAGACAATTAATGGTAAGATATTTGTTATTAATTTAGTGTTTGATAGTAGGTCAGCACTGAGTGCACAGGAAGAGCAACAACAACAAAAGATGATGATTAAAATCAGTAACTGAGGTCATAAAAAAGAGAGATAAATGTGGAATCAGGTTAACGTTGACATTCTCCTAAAAGACTCCACTACTATGGAGGCTGTTATTTACCATATTCATGAAGTAGAAGAGCACATAGTACACTCCTGGCACAAAGCAGTGGGCGATGTTGAGAAGGAAGGATGCCGGAAGAACATATATATATATCGGCAGATAACTTTCAACACAAAGGCCAGTGGTTAATGGTTGAAAAGTACAGGCCTCAGAATTCCCAAGTTCAGCTGAGATGGCTGGGGGAAATTACTCAAGCTTTATTGCCTCTTTAAGTCTCAGATTCCTATATATTACATGAGAATAAGAGTACTGAGGAATAGCCCTAGCTAGTTTGGCTCTGTGGATAGAGCATCGGCCTGCGGACTGAAGGGTTATGGGTTCGATTCCAATCAAGGGCACATGCCCGGGCTGCAGGCTCAATCGCCAGTAGGGGGTGTGCAGAAGGCAGCCAATCAATGATTCTCCCTCATCATTGATGTTTCTATAGCTCTCTCCTCCTCCTTTCCTCTGAAATAAAAATATATATATAAACAAACAAAAAAATGTGTTTGTCTTTATACAGCTTTAAAGAAAAAGAGTATTGAGAAATAAGATAATGAAGACCAAAAACGTATTCGTGCCATATGTTCTCTACCGTAACATTTTTATTGTATATTTATATGCACAGAGGGAAAAATGTCAGTAAGAAAATATTGACAATGATTGTCAATGGCTACAGATAAACATTTTTATTTATTTATTTTTCTTACCTGTATTTTACAACTATAATAAAGCAAGGGGAAAAGAAAACCCATAGGATTTTTAAAACACTAGTTCTTATTTGTTCTGATTTTTCAGACTGATATTCTTCAGGCAGAAGAAATGACGTAGAGAGCAGCACTGTTCAAAAGAACAATGAGGAAACTGTTCTATGTCTGCACTTTCCAATATGATAGCCACTAGCCATTCATGGATATTCAACACTTAAAATGTGGCTATTTCCACTGAGGAACCTAATTTAAAATTTTTGGTAACATACGGTATTGGACAGTGCAGGTGTAGAATGCATATTTTATTTCTTTCTCCTTGCAAATTTAGGCTCCTTGAAGTGTTCTCTTTAATGCAAATGTAAGCTATATGATACAACACAAGCAACTAAGATGGATACCTCATTATAATTTTTTAAGAACTAAAAAAGGTATTCCTTTTCAAAATAATTAAAACATTATTTACCTTTTGTATGTACTCCTAATCTGTAAGATCCAAATGTAAAAATTTTTCCTCCAACATTTTCAATTACAGATTGTGGAAGATTCTGTTAAAACAAACAAAAAATGGTAATTTTCCCAATGGAACACAGAGAAAATCATCCCAATATATAAAAACCCTGGGTAGTACGACTAGTCACAACCGAGGTTCAACTAACCAGAAGTCAGTCCTGCAGTGCACTGCAGGCGCAGTACTCCAGCACTGATTGCTGAGGGGGCTGCGAATCAGGGCCAGAGAGAGGCCTGAAGAGAGAAGCAGGGACTGATCCTTTGCCTCTGTGGCAGCTTTTGATCAGCACTTGCCTCTCTCTTTCTCTCCAGTCTGGCCAGCGGCCGAGCCTCCATTTCTCTCCAGGCCTCCACCAGAGCTGCTGATCAGACCTGCCTTTCTGATCAGTTGGGGTGAGATCAGGCTGGCAGGGGAGGACAGTTGGGGACAACCAGGTCGGCAGGGGAGAGCAGTTGGAAGCGAGATCAGGCCAGCAGGGGAGGGTAGTTAGGGGCTATCAGGTAGGCAGGCAAAGGCGTTAAGGGCAATCAGGCAGGCAGGCAGGTGAGCGGTTAGGAGCCAGTGGTCCCAGATTGTGAGAGGGATGTCCGACTGCAGACTGCAAGAGAGATGTCCAACTACTGATTTAGGCCTGATCCTAGCAGTTGGACATTCCCTAGGGAGTCCCTGATTGGAGAGGGTGCATGCTGGGCTGAGGTAACCCCCAAACCCTTCATGCACGAATTTCATGCACCAGGCCACTAGTATCAATTAACACTGTATATTAAAAAGATTTCAGTGCAAAGTTATACAGAGGATAAATAAGCTTATAAGCTCTACAAAATACCAGGCCTTCATAGATCAACCTAATCTGACATGCAAGCAACTTTCAACTTTTCATGAGTATTGTTCTATGAAGATCCTTATTATTTTATAATCTTGCCACATTTCTGGAAACTGCTTTAAAGACTGTGGTAAAGGTCACGCAGGAGCAATGAATCAGCTTTTATTCATGACAAAGAAGCTGCATAAACCATTGCTTATATTCAATGATTATACCAAATGTTCCATAGTACATTAAAATATAATTTATCAGATCAAAGTGACGGACTTTGAGGTCAATACTGCCCCATAATGATTTAGTTGTATTGATTTCCTAGACTTTGGTGGATGATTCTGAGCAGAACTAAACTTACTGATGGTTTCTTTGAATAGAAACACCAGAAATAGGAGAAAAGAAAGCATCACAAATCACCTTTTCTTTAAAAAAAAAAAAAAAAAAAAAAAAAATCTTTTCTTAAATGGATCAAATGGATTCCACACACAATTCTAAGAATACATTTCCTTTACCAGAAGCCCAGTCACGGATTCCTCAGTGTGTGTATGATTTTTCATAATTAAGGATTAGGAACTCAGGGAATGTTATTTTTAAAAAGTAAATATTCAGTTTGAGAGTCTAATACCTGAAAACCTAAAAATGCTCATTATTATAGAATTTCTTAAAAGGTAACGAGTAATTAGTCAGTTTCAGCTTTGAAATGTTGCAACCAAAAAGTGCTTTTAAAAAATAAAATAAAAAATGTTTAGAAATTATTGAATTCACTTATTTTTCCTGCTTTCAAAATAATTAGAAATAAAATATAAATTATGTTACCAAGACTAAATCTACTTGACCTAACCAGTTTGGCTCAGTGGATAGAGCATTGGCCTGCGTACTGAAAGGTCCCAGGTTCGATTCCAGTCAAGGGCATGTACCTTGGTTGCGGGCACATCCCCAGTAGGGGGTGTGCAGGAGGCAGCTGATTGATGTTTCTCTCTCATCGAAGGTTCTAACTCTCTATCCCCCTCACTTCCTCTCTGCAAAAAATCAATAAAATATGTATTTTTTTAAAAAAAAGAAGACTAAATCTACTTAAATAAGAATCACTATGTTCTGTTGGCAAATTATTTCATACTAGGGGCTCGGTGCATGAAATTCGTGCATGGGAGGAGAGTGGGGGTCCCTCAGCCCAGCCTGCCTCCTCTCACAGTCTGGAATCCCTCAGTGGATGTCCTATGATGGCCCCAGTCTGCCAGGCACCTTCTGTGTGTGTGTATGTGTGTATGTGTGTGTGTGGCCACTGGGGACCTGCCCCCAGCTGCATCTGAGGCTCGGAGCAGTCCTCCTGTGTGTGTCTACCTGCTGGGGGCCTGCCCCCAGGCTTGGAGCAGGCACCCCCTCTATGCTGATCTCTCAGACTCTTGCCCTCCCCTGCATGTTGTTCTCTTTTTTGAGCTATGGCCAGGGCTGGGTGCTGCCTGCCTACCAAGCTTGCCTACTGCCATCTTCCTCCAGCCACCAAAAAGCAGGGAAAACCCTGCCTCATGATCAGGCCAGTCTTTTTCTGCTCCCTGATCCCCGGAAGGGACCTGAGGAGTCGCCAAGCAGGCCCCCAGACCCCAAGAGCTTGCTTTCCCACTTCCCAGTGGCCCCAAAGGGCCTGGGGAGACGCCAAGCAGGCCGCCGACTCTTTCCCACTCACCAGTCCCCTGCTGCCTTCCTTTCCCACTCCCCGGTGCCGCCAAGGGGTCTGGGGAGCCGCCAAGCAGGACCCTGGCCCCTGTTGCCTTGCTTTCCTGCTCCCCGGTGCCCCGCAAAGGGCCTGGGCAGCCGCCAAGCAGGCCGACCCCCCGACGACTCTTTCCTACTCAACGGTACCCTGCTGCCTTGCTTTCCTGCTCCTCGGTGCCCTGCAAGGGGCCTGGGAAGCCCACCAAGCAGGCGCTGACCCCCCGCTGCATCTTTCCCGCTCCCCGATGCCCCTCAAAGGGCCTGGGAAGCCAGCAAGCAGGCCGCCGCCTCTTTCCCGCTTCCCCAGTGCCCCTCAAAGGGCCTGGGCAGCCGTCAAGCAGGCCCCCGGCCCCCACAGCCTCTTTCCCACTCCCTGGTGCCCCGCAAAGGGCCTGGTGAGCCGCCAAGCAGGCCACCAACCCTGCCGCCTCTTTCCCACTCACGGGTCCTGGGTTCTGCACTGTTCCGCCCTGCAGCCGCTGTGTACTTGGGAGGTCCCTCAGTCCCGCCTGTGCCCTCTCACAGTCTGGGACCCCTCTGGGGATGTCCACCTGCTGGCGTGCCTGACCAGCCTGGGTGACGGGCTGATGGCTGTCTCCAGGCTGGCCAAGCCCCCCAGTAACGTCCCTCACCCCATTGGGTTGTGGCCAGCATGGGAGACGGGCTGATTGGCGCTTTTAGGCTTTAAGGCTGCCCACAGCTCCCATTGACCCAATGTCCCAGCAAGGCTGGCTGGACGCCGGTTTCTGGGGTTTATCTTCTATAATTGATACACTGTTCCTTTAAGCCGGCCTAATAACGAAGCCTCCTCTCTGCTTCACCTTGTCGTGTCTATAATGACACAATGTTACTTAGTGGTGAGGCCAGGCCTGCTGTTTCCTTCAGCTCCGGAGGATTCTATGATTGTTATATTGTTTCAAACATGTGTTTTGCTTGAGCCAGTTTAAGGGGAGCGGGTGGCAGTTTCACTTTCACTCCTGCTGCAATGGCAGCTGCCGTTTACTCAGGTCCGTGAGTGGTGGCCGCCATGTTGTCTGGGCTAATTTGCATACAGTCGCTCTGATTGGCTGGTGGGCGTGGCTTACTCGACGGAGAAACGGTTAATTTCAATATTACGTTTTTATTAGTTATGATGCATGTAAGTCAACTTACCTTACTTTCACTGATTTCTCGTATCCACTCTTTTACCAGGTTATTTAATTTTCCCAAAATTAAAATCCTATTAATAGAGCAAATATCAATCAGCAAATTTTGTTATTCTAAATCATCTCTCTATATAAAAGGCTAATATGCAAAGTGTCCCCTCAAGAGTTCGACCTGGAGACTGGGAGTTCAATCGCTCGCTCACTATGATGTGCAATGACCACCAGGGGGTGGCATGGAAAAAAGGAAGGCCCTGGCCAGAAGCTGGCAGGAAGGCCCCAGCCAGCAGCCGGAAGACCCCGATAATCCCTGATCACTGGCCAGACCCTGCCTGTGCACAAATTTTGTGAACTGGGTCTCTAGTTACTTATTAAATTGCAACAGTTTTCAAAAGGTGGCTTCCTAAATTTAAGTTTAAAAGTTATCAGAAAGTAAGTATATAGTAGTTAACAATAAGTAGGCATTCCTCTTTCTCTTGAAAACTCTGTACTTAATAAATAACCAATAGCCTTAAAAAATCAAAATATAAGGAATGGAGCTCTATGTAAAAGTTTTTTCCTAATTATCACCTTTGTCTGAAACAGAGATAGAAAGAAGAATAATTCAGACTTTCTGAGTCAAGAATGCCTCAAAACTAGTCTATTATAAGAAATTATAAATTTTTTATGTATTTACCTGCGCTGCAGTTCCTCTTCTTCTTCAAAAACCCCATAGGGCTTCAGAGTCTCAATTAGTTTCTGTGTAAGCAGGCAGTCGGTCTCCTTGGGGGCTGCTAAGCTGATAGGAGAGGTAATGCCATAGTGCTTCTGGGGCGGCTGTGTTTGCTGTGATCCCTGCGTTGTAACTGGACTACAAATGAAAGGGATAAAATTGCTGTCAAGAAATTTATACAATGAGCCCTAGCTGGTTTGGCTCAGATGATAGAGCATCAGGCTGTGGACTGAAGGGTCCCCAGCTCAATTTCAGTTGAGGGCATATGCCCAGGTTGCAGGCTTGACCCTCAGTAGGGGGCATACAGGAGGCAACCAATTACTGATTCTCTCTCATCATTGATGTTTCTTTCTCTCTCTCTCTTCCTTCCTCTCTAAATCAATAAAAATATATGTTTTTAAAATTTCTACAGTTTGACCCAAATCGGCATGACTAGAAAAGTGTCAGTAAGACACATTTCTAAACATAGCCGGTTCCCTGCAATACCCTAAAACCCAAGATACTTTTATTTTCAAAAGACCTTTTACTTGCCTTACAACAAAAGTAAGTGAACAAATGAAAACATTATTTCTCCTCCCACTCCAAGGAGTTTCACTTTGTTACTACCTAAATATCTAAAACTGTAAGAATCCAGATCAAATATACTGCTTAAAAAATTGCAATCTGGAATAACAGAAAACTGAGAAATTTTACTCCTTAAAAAGAAGCCCCGCCCAGCCAGAGTGACTCAGTTGAGCATTATCCTATGCACCAAAGGTTGCAGGTTGGATTCCTGATCAGGGCACATGCCTGGGTTTCGGGTTCGATTCCCAGGTCAATGTGTGCAGAAGGCAACAGGTCAATGTCTCTGTTTCTCTCTCTCTCTCCTCCTCCTCACCACCCTCACCCCCAGCATGTCCTCCAGGGAGTGTTTTTTAAACAGAGCCAAAATCTGTTATTTTTGAAGCAATGCCAAACATACTACAAAAACACTATTTAACAATACAGGAGATTCCCCAAATGCAATTTAACATCTGACTCACAACAAATAAAACTCTTAAATGAACAGGGCATATAACATAAACATAACATGGGAGAGGGGACTATATTCACACTAAGCTTGTTACAGATTTTTAGTAAGAGATATACACCTGGACAATGATGCTAGTCTAAAAGTTTTTCCATTTTAAAAGAAATGCAGATTTTTGCAACTAATAGGGTTTTGATATAGCATGCTTTAAAACATACAAAATCAGGTGGGGACTAAAGGAAGAACCAAACATCTGGATCATTTATTTCTTCCGAACCCTATTCTTTTACAAATAACGTATTTGTTTTACGCACACACATTTCTATGTTAAGTTCTAAATACACACTTCATTTTTAAAATGCAATAATCTACTTAAGCAATAACAAGCCAAATCCAAGAACCCTAGGTAGATAAGTCCCATAATACATTTACTACCTACCCACCGGGTTCTGATTTATACTGTGACCACTACACTGTATTTTGTATTTTGTCTTCTGAAAATCAACATAGACCTAAGAATGCCAGGAAGCTCATACTGCTTGTTAATAATTAGCCAGTGGGCTGTGTATCATCTAATCAATGTATCCAGATCAAGTCAGAAATTGTCTCAATGTTAACAGATTTTACAGTAACATTTACTAAGTAAATATCAGATTTATTATCTCTTACTGCAGTTAATTCCTGTCTGATCACCCCCTCCTACTCTTTTAATCTAAATTGCATAATTTTTACAAGGCTGTGATGCTAATTCAGAGCTGGGGATTGACATGAGCATCAAGCATTACTGAAGACTAAATATCTTAATGTTCTACTTTTCAAATTTATGTCGTTATCTCCTATGATTGAAATATACAAATTAACTTAAGTTTAAATGCATTCATAATGTCTTAATAATACATATTTCGCCCTAGCCGGTTTGGCTCAGTGGATGCAGCCGGGTTCGATTCTGGTCAAGGGCATGTACCCAGTGGGGAGTGTGCAGGAGGCAGCTGATCAATATTTCTCTCTCATTGATGTTTCTAACTCTCTATCCCTCTTTCTTCCTCTCTGTAAAAAAAATCAATAAAATACATTTTTAAAAAATTCATATTTTCATCAACCTCCATGACTTCTGGTAATGGCATTCAAAACTGTTTACAAGTTTACTCTCAATTCTGCGGCAATCTGATAAAAGAAAAAACAAGCCTATTTTTCTTTGGTTTCACTTCTGCCACTAGTTATATTATTCTTGGTAAGTTTTATCTCTATGGATTTATAACAGAATTTATTGTATCTCTTCTCTAAGTTAGATGGCAAGCTAGGAATATTAAAACTGACACATGTGACCAAGAGTTTTCCAAATATAGGACATTTTTTAACACCATACTCAAAGGAAGCTCCATCTGCATACAAGCATAACCAATGAACACAGTAGGGGGGTGAGGGTCTGTGCTGGGGGGTGGGAGAGAGTGGGGAGAGGTTAAAAGGGGGGAGACATATGTAATACTTTCAACAATAAAGAATTAAAGAAAGAAAGCTTCATCCTTTCCCCATAACAGGCTGTTCAAGACCTGAGTCTAATTGGAATATTTAGGTATTTAGAATAGCAAACATTTTTGTACAACTAGCATAGTAGACTCCTATTACAGCTAGGTATTTGTTTCAAAAGTTTAGGCATCCAGCTTTCCTTTCACCACTACAGTAGTAGCCACGAGTATGCTCAAGCTTCAAAAGAGGCTTGTCTCCAGTGTCCTCTGCCTTGGCAAAAAGAAGACTGGACCCCAATGAGACCAATGAAATTGCCAATGCCAACTCCAATCAGCAGATCTGGAAGCTGATCAAAGATGAGCTAATCATCCAAAAACTTGTGATTGTCCATTCAGAGGCTCAATGCCAGAAAAACATCTTGGCCACAGGAAGGGCAGGCATATGGGCATAAGTAAGTGAAAGGGTACTGCCGATGCTCGAATGCCTGACAGAGTAACTTGGATGTGGAGGATGAGAAGTCTTTGCAGCTACTTAGAAGACACCGTGAATCTAAGAAGATTGACAGCCACGTGTACTACTGCCTGTACCTGAAAGTGAAGGGTAATGGGTTCAAAAACAAGCAGATTCTCAGGGGACACATCCACAAGCTGAAGGCAGACAAGGCTCTTGAGAAGCTTCTGACTGACCAGGCCGAGGCCCACAGGTCTAAGACCAAGGAAGCAGCAAGCACTATGAAGAGCGGCTGTAGGCCAAGAAGGAAGCAGTCATCAAGACTCTGCCCAAGGAAGAAGAGAACAAGAAATAAAGCATCACCTTTCTTACCTACACATAGTGGCTTTGGCAACTGCATTAATCATTTAATGAACATAGCCTTCAACTACCAAAAAAGAGAAAAGTTTAGGCAGCCAGTCCTGGCAAGTTTGCTCAGTGGTTAGACCTTCAACCTGGTGGGTTCCATTCCTGGTCAAGGGCACACACCTGGATTTCAGGTTCAATCCAGAGCCCTGGTTAGGAAACGTGCCAGAGGCAACCAATGTGTCTCTCACATCAATTCTTTTCTCTCTCCTGCACTCTTTCTTCTCCCTCCCTCCCTTCCATTATCTCTAAAAATAAAAAATCAATGGGAAAAATCTCCTTGGGTGAGGATTAACAAAAACAAACAAAAAAGGTGTTGGCATCCAATTTACCAATACATACACTCTGAAATATCAAGTACACTAATTACTCAAAGAGTGCAAGTTCCCGTGATTTGTGAACTGCAGTTTAGTAGCCATACATTCAAAGTATGAGCAATCTTTGGCTATATTATTACTGATAATTATTCCTATTCCAAGTCAGTGAAGAATGTTTAAAATACTCAAATGGTTTTGGTATATATAGTAAAATTTAAATTCCAGATGCCATAACATATTTCAAAACATTTAAGAAATTATAGCTATTGCAAAATGTTAAAGGAGATGAACACAATTTTCAGAACCACATTTAAGCAAGACACAAATCCCAAAAGCCATACACAAAACAGATTTGCCTAAATGAAAATACTCTCAATTTTTATATAGCAACAATACATCATAAAGATAAAGCAAATGATAAGTGAGGAAAATACATGCAACCTCTGCCAAAATAGTAATATTATAAATACATGCGCAGTTTCACTGCATATCAGGAAAACAAATCAAGACAACCATTTTCTGCCAGACTGGAGAAAAACAAAGTTGATGGATAGTTGATAAAATTTAAAAACTTATTATGTAGGGGGACTAAATGGTGAAATGGTGATGGTTGGAGAATTGACTTGAGGTGGTGAACACACAATAAGTGTACAGGTTATGTATTATAAATTGTACACCTGAGACCCACATAATCTTATTAACCAATGTCACCCCAACAAATTCCACAAAAAAGTTTTTGTTTTGTTTTTTATAAGAACAAGGTATTTATTGTATGTAAGTTGCACAGATACCCACAATGTCAGGTAAAAGGCTGTTGAATATAATTATGATAAAAGCTACTATTTATTGAAACATATTCCCAACTGTTCCTAACAATTATGTATGAAGCACTTTAGATTATTCCCAACTGTTCATAACAATTCTATTAATTCGCTCCACTTAACAGGTGAAGAAAATTAGAGAAAAAGACAGACTTACCTAAATTTACTGAACTATGGTACCAGGCATCTGATTAGAATCCTAACCTCCATGTATAAAGGCTGGAGAGTCTCTATACATCTTTCATAATACAGTCTTACATTTTTAAAAATTATGTGTAGTGTGCCTACATGTAGAAACAAGATGAGAAAATTTCATTTTCTAGCTTATAATTTGTTTCAATTAAATTATTCTTAACAAATGTTAATCTTCTATAATAAAAGCGAAACATGCAAATGTGACCGTTACCACCAGCCAATCAGAGTGACTGTATGCAAATTAAC
>PVJC01004955.1:0-61222 GCA_004026665.1 Murina feae
CATGAGATTCAACCAGGCCAGTGATTTTCAACTGGTATGCAGCGGAGTTTTTAAAACATGCAGTACCTGACTATTTAGTCAGGGGCACTGACCTCTTTTTCCCTTAGATTGTCAAAGCCAACAGAACAATAGCTGTCTAGTATGAATGAATCAAAATTATACCTATTTTTTGTCACATCGGCAAAAAATGTAATATATATTTTGGTGTGCTGCAGAAGTTTAGTGATTAGTTTATGTGTGCCATGAGATGAAAAAGGTTGAAAATCACTGAACTCGGCAGTGCGTTCCTTGAAGGCAGGAACTCTGTTGTATTGTCTTTATATCCCATGTCTGCTTTTTCTACTCTTCCTGTTCCTTCTTCCTCCCTCTCTTCCTGCCATGATGTCACTTCTTCAAATATTTTTTCTTTCAAGAAGAGTCTAAAATCCACAGTAGCAGCATCCTTAAGTAGACCAGGATTTAGAGGATAGGAGACTATGGGAGCATGATGTGGACCCTGCCTTCAAGAAGCTCATAATTTGTCAAAAATGAGTATAAACTCTTCTAAGAAGAGTATAGTATAGCAGCCCCAGTGCTAGCTGTGTGCATGAAGTATGGTGAGCCAAAGGCGGAGGGCAGACCAACTGCCAGGGAATTGGGAAGTGTCATTTGAACTGGGTCTTGTCAACTCAGAAATCAGTGTTCAGCAAGAATGGAACCTTGAGGATAGGGAGTGGGGAGGGACCAGCCATTCACTCAAAGGAAACAGTACCCATCATGGCATTGGTGAGAATAACACATTGATTGGTTGCCTCCTGCACAAGCAGACCGACCTGAGAGGAACCTGCAATCAAGTACGTGCCATTGACTGGAATTGAACACATGACCCTTTGGTCCACAGGCCAACACTCTGTCCACTGAGCAAACCAACTAGGGCACATTTTTATTTTTTACAGGGATAAATATGACATGTTATGGGTAATTTGAAATTTAAAAGAAGAATAAAAAGGGGTTGATTCTTCTGAATCTAAAACTCAACCAAGAGAGGTAATCTACTTGGTTTGCTTGATCACCGCCTGCAGTAGAAAGCCCATTTCATAGCCACTTAATGATTGGCCTGCGCGTGATTACCTTTGGCTTCTCCTGGTTTTGAAATAAGTCTAATGTTGCCTGAGCATGGCAATCATAGGAGGAAATCTCACTGGATTTTACTTGACTCTTCTTCGATGTTTCCTCTCATCCTCCTAATACTCTGTCTTTTATTACTTTTGCGTGGCTTCTTGCCTCATTTCTCTTCCTAAACTATAAACTACTTGAGGGTAGAGAATATGTATGTATTCCAGCAGGTGTCTCCTGCAGTGCTTAGCACAATGCCTTTTACATAGAAAATATTCAGTAGATGTTACTGAACAGGGAAGGAGGAATGCACTGGGGCCAGATTATGCAGGCCTTGAGTGCATAAAGAGGAGTTGAGGTTTTACCCTGTTTTGTAGGTAGTGATACAGAACTTTAAAATGATGTATGTGCAATTCAAACCACTTCATGGTTAGGTTGTGCCCCTTTCTAAGATTTTGTTATCATTAAATAGTCTTGATCTTGTGAGAAGCTCACTTACTTAATTAGAGGCTATTTTCAGGTTAGTTGGTCTAAAATTAAGGAATAATGAACTTGGAAGATAAAGCTGGGCTCAAATTTCAACTCTACCACTTACTGATATGTGATCTTGGGCAAATTTCTTAACTTCTTTGAACCTCAGGTTAAGCATTTATATGATGGAAATAAAGTGAGTGTTTAGGTTGAATAATATGTGTGTCTAAGCACAGTCCTCTGCATAGTGCTGACACACAGTAGATATTGAGCACATGTAATATTCAACTTCCCACTATCTCACCTCATCTCTACCTGCCACACAATATTATTTCATTTAGCTTAGCCCCCAAAGTTTGTATTCTCCAGTTTGTGTGCATTTTAAAAAATGCCTTTTATGATTATGGAGTCCATATTATTTTTAAAAGAATTACTAAGTGCCTAGACACTTAGATTTCTCTTCAGCATGTTTTCTAAGCAGCAGGTAATCCCATGTGAGTGTCATTTTGATTTAATACTTGCATAATTCACCTTTGTATAGCTGCTTTTATAGTAGTTACAGAAGTTGACACTTAATTCTTCTAGTGATAGTTGTGTTTTTACACTAAGAACTAAATTCTGGAAATCCAGTGGGGGACATGCTGTTTAGTGCATTGCCTCCAGCCTATTGAGAGAGATAATTTTATGATCTGTCACACATTATAAGAATTTTTGCCATACTTAGCTCTTGGCAGAAACCTAATTTCTGCTCTTTTATTCAGTGAAAAAATCTATTCTAAATTAAAAGGTTATTGTGGCAAGTAAGTAGCTTGCATGATGCCCTCTTAGTGTTAAGATATTCTTTTACTGGGAAATTGTGCTTATGGCAGTATCTTTTTGAAAATTAGGATGATACAAATATTGTGAGAATATTTTCTGTATAGCATGGAAAAGATGTTCAGTTTCAATAACATGGAAAGTAGAAGCATTGGCGATTTATACTGGCCAATGTGGTACATTGTCCTGGACAGAAACCTTACATATCAGTTCAAGCAGTGACAACATGAACCAAGTGCAGTGACATTACATGATAGTTATAGGGCCACTTTAAATCATCATGTGGGGCCACAACCTCCATCAGTTGTTGCTGATGCAAACAACAGCCCTGTAGGGTAGGTGCTTTATCCCCATTTTACAAGTGAGAAAATAGAGGCCCAGAAAAATTAAGTAAGTTGGCTTTTGTTCACATAGCTACTAAGTATAAGTCCATCTTCCCTAGAAAGAGCTAGGCAATCATACATTTGAGTAAAAAACAAAACAAAACAACAACAAAACAAAACAAAATGCAAACCAAATCTGCAACATTGCCACCGTTAAAGATTCTCCATTAAAGACCAGCAGTTTTTAGTCCTTGGAATGTGTGGATTTCACACTACTCTACCGTCAAATAATTAATAAATAAACAGAGTGTTCTTAACAGTTTTTCATTAACAAGGCTCTCCTGGGTTAATGTTGAGATTAGCATTTTTCTGGACCAGATCCATGTTACCATGGCATGTGGAGGTCAGTGAGGGGCAAGAGGAGCGAGAAGGAAAACAGCATGTGTTGGTGTCACTTGGGCCAACTTAAGAGAGAAGGAAGGTCTAGAAAATTGTGCTGCCTGTCACTGAAATAGTCATAGCAGTACAAGGGAGTACACATTTCAGGTAGTATTACCAGTGTTGTCCAATTTGTATAATCTATTTCTAGCTTATTTCCCCCCTCATTTTTCTTCATGTAGAAAAGAAGAGCTCATTTATTCATCCACTTATTGAGTCTCTACTTCCTAGGTGCTAGTTCTGGGGTTGCAGAGAACTAGATAGATCCTTTCCATGGAGCAGTCACTATTCTAAACAGGGAATGAATGGTCCCATAGATAAGTAACAGCAGCGCAGCCGCAGCAGGTGCATATGCTTGGTACATAAGGGTATAAAGGAAGAAATAGCTTGCTTAGTTTGGATGACTCCCGGAAGACTTGAGGGAGGAATACTTCAGTTGGGGCTTATAGGGATGAATAGGAATTTGCAGGAAAGGACATTTAAGGATATGGAGGTATAGAAGAGCATGACAATGACTTGGAGAACTCTATGAAGCTCCTTGTACTAGAACAGAGGAGCTCTCTACAGAATGGGCTGTTAGGCCTAGGCTTCAGGCTAAGGTGTTTATACTTTTCTTACAGTGGACAAGGAACTGTTAATGTAGGAAAGCAATCTAATCAGGGTGGGCATGAAAGAAAAGATGAATACTCACAAGACCAGTGAAAACTCCCTTGTGAACCTGTAGGAGGGATTAGACAGAAGAATAACAAGAAGAATTAAATATTAAGGCTAGTAGAATTATTTGTTAGAGGATTCAAAGGTGATTGTGTAGGATCTCTCTGTTGTTTCACAGAGAATAAGCCATTAGAAAAATATGCTTTATTCCTGTCTCTTTTCCTTCTAGTAATAATGTCAATTTAAAAAAAACTTGTATGCAATGTAGAAGGATTATGTTCAATCCATAGCCTTGGACATTTTTACTTGACCCCTTGTGGTTTGATGCAAATGTGTAGTTGGTAAGCTGTCCCAGTAAGATGAAGGGGAACACAGTGTTTTATGGGGCCATCACTTGATAATGTTATCAGCTACCCCTGAGTGATAGGAACTCCAAGAAGGTGGGACTTGGGTTATAGCCAAGGATTTTGAAGGGATGAGAGGAGTGAGTTCTGAATAACCAGGGGTTAACACAGCCATCCTCTGTGTATTCTTGCTTCTAAAGCTGTTCCATATAAGCCCCTGGGTAGATACATACACAGGATATTTCAGGGACCTGCGACTGTTTACCTCCTGAAGGCCATCAGTCCCTTTTGCAAACCTTTTAATCAGGAACATGCAGTGCCAACCCTGACAACCCAGAACAGGCTGCCTGCCCATTCTGGTGATTTTCCACTTTGGTGCTGATTTTTGGTCAATGATTTATATTGGAGATTAACAGAGGCATTGGTGTCTAAACTTCCTCATTGGCAACATGCTAGGACTGGTTCCAGTGCCCTTTTTCCTGAAAACCTTCCTTTGTCCCCAGTCTTAGTTGTGTACCACTCTCCCACCGTGGTTCTCCATCCCTCTCATTCACTCATTCATTCCATCAGGGTTTCTTTACTGGGGACCTACTATATTCTGGCACCAGGGCTACAGTGATGAGCAAACCCCAGTCTATGGTCCGTGTCTCTGTGGAGTGTCCTACCAGGTTATTGGGAGCCAGGTATTCATCATGCAGTCCCTCAAATACATGGAACGTGGCAGCTGTGATGCAGGCTATGAATGAGAGTTTTGGGGATAATAGGGTGACTCAACACCATTCTCATGAGTGAGAGTCCTTCACAGGTATAAGTTCTTTGAAGGCAGAGATGGTCCCACCACCCCCACTCCCACCATAATTCTAGCATATTGTTCGTGCTTTTGTAGGTGCAGGTGGTGTCTGACTAGTGGGTGACTCGCCAGCTTTGGTAGCCCTTCTTTCTTTCCCAGTGTCGCTAGCACAATGGCAGCAGCATGGAAGAAAAGGTTAATTATTAATTCCTCACTGGTTAATACAGACCTTGTACTGTCTCCTTTGGCCATATCCATAGATAGACAGTCCCCAGAACTTCAGGACAAGTCATTGAACATCCCTCTGTATACCTCTCTCTGACTGGTGACACTTGGTTCTCACAGTGTCTCCTGCATCTGTACTTTTTATTCTCTTTTTATTTCTTTTCTTTTCTTTATTTATTTTATTTTATTTTTTTTTTCAGAGAGCAAGGGAGAGGGAAAGAGAAACATCAGTGATGAGAAAGCATCATTGATCGGCTGCCTCCTGCATGCCCCCTACTGGGGATCGAGCCTGAAACCCAGGCATGTGCCCTTGACTGGAAAGGAATCCAGGACCCTTCAGTCTGTAGGCCGACGCTCTACCTACTGAGCCAAATAGGCTAGGGCCATCTGTGCTTTTTGGTTGTTTACTCTGATGTCCTGAGATGTTTCCTTGAGATGAGCCTCAGCTGAAGCCAAAGGGTCCATGGCTAGGAGTTTTAACACCATCTTGTAGAAATGGGCAAGTCCCTTGTAAACCACTCTGTCTGTGTGGGTGCTGCTGCTCTGTCCTCCAGAGGACGGAACCACGCTCCACGGTGCTGTCATTCACGGAAGGCATCTTTCTTTGCTTCTTGCCACTGGGTTATCTGTTTTTCTTTTTTTTACTTTATGTTGGTGATTGAGGATCAAACATTGGGGGGAGCAGAGAAAAGATGGGTGCCATTAGTTCTTGTTCTCAGTAACTGGATGATGTGGATGGAGCCGTGATATGTACTGAAATGATAGACGTAAGGCAAGAAGGACACCAGCCAGCAGCAAAGAGGCCAAGGTCCAAGACTGTGAATATTTAGTGAGGGGGAGGCATCTTCAGTGGGAAGGTTCATGAAGGACGAGGCATTTGAAAGGTGGACAGAATCCAGACATGCAGAAATGGGCAAGGGCAGTACAGACCATGGAAGCAATTGTGTGCTCGGGTACAGAGTGCAGAAAGCTCAAGGTGTTATCAAGGAACTTTCTAGTAAGTCTACTAGCGCTATTAGGCTAACTCACGGTTTGTGAAGACCCTATGATGGCAACCATAGCATTGGTGCCCCTTTGGTACAGCTTTGGTTTAGCAGCCAAGAGAAGCTTGAGTTTTCTTTCTGATTCTGAATCTTTTAGCATGGGAATCCTCACATATCCCTCCCAGTGAAGGGAGGGCCAGCAGAGAGTTCCTCCAAGTTCCCCAAGTCCAGGCCAGTTCAGCCCTCTCTGGGTGTGAGTTCGCCTAAGACATGGCTGCAGCCAAAGAAGGGAGCGGTCCACTTGTTACTTCTTCCTTTGTGGCTCCCTGACTCCATTCAATTACAAAGTGGCTCTTAGGCTGTTAAAGCCCAGTGTCTTTGGGCTACAATTTCTAGCCACAGACCTTGCATTTGCTGTGCCTCAAACATGACCTTGAGGCCACATCCCATTACGCACACAGCCCACAACAACGTTAACCAGTCTTCTGTCTGAGTAAGGCAAGCACAATGCAAACTCCAGGTCTTTCTACAGAAATCTCTCTCTATTGCCCCTTTAAGCAGGAAATTTCATGGCAATCGGGTTGCAAGAGAAGCCGATGATGGGCTCAATTTAAGCTGTGTTATATTCTTTAGGAGAAAGGAGAAATAAAATAAAAACTGGATTGCGGTGCCTGGTGAAGATCATAGTATGAAAATGGCAGGTCAGGCCTTGTTTATCTTTGCTGGGAAAAGCAAGGGCAGCTGCAGCTGTCAAATCTCAGACTTAAAGAAGTGTTAGGGTGTGCATTTCTGAAGGGAATTTTATGATTCAGAGGACCAGTAGTATAATGACGCTGAGTGGTGAAGTGCGACATTGCCACTCAGCTCTATAAGCTATTACAGATTTATAGGAGATGAGTCCGAAATGCTGTGGGTACTATGAGTGCAGAACCTGGAGACTTCTGAGCTCAGGAAGAGTGCCATGGTCAGGGAGCTTGAGGGGCAGCAGGCATGTGGGGTGTGTGTGTGTGTGTGTGTGTTTTAATATCCCCGTTTCCAGCTTATGTATTTAAAGAAATGCTGCTTCCTCTATCTGAAATGGTCTTTACCTGTTCCCCTCCATTCCACCTGTCAAAATCAGTCTTGTCGCTCTAGTTAGTGATATGCATGCTGAAGTATTTAGGGGGAAGTGTTATGTCTGCCATTTATTTTGAAATGCAGTAGCAACATCAATTAAATAAGATGGCTTGGTAAAATACATAGAGGAATCGAGAGAGGGGAAAGATGTGATAAAGCAGGTATAGAAAAAGTGAATGGTGGATTCTAGGTGGTGGCTATATAGTGATCACTGTAAAATTCATTCTGTAAAAAACATTTCTGTATGTATGAAATTTTTCATAATAAAGTGTTGGAGAAAATATAAACTATCCTTAAAAGCCTAGCTTATGGCCCACCACTTTGGGGAAGGCTTTCTAGATTCCCTGAATTATTTGTGGCCAAATACCCATGCACGCTACTAGACCCTCTTTCATGGCAATAATTGTCATCTGATGTGTAGAGCTGATTTGCTCGTGTATCTTAGCCCTTGTGCGGGACAGTAAACTCTTTGTTGGCAGACAGGCAGTCCTCTCTTTATATCCCTGATGTATCAGACAGGCATCATAGGCACAAAATAGATGGGCCCCACATGACTGTAGGATTAGTTTAGGAATATTATGATTAACTGTAAAGTTAACTTTGTTGAAATTCATTTTTATAATGTAAGGCTCACTGGATGAAGCACCACCATTTGTGTGTGTGTTTGGGGAAGAGATAGAAAGATAGATAGATAGATAGATAGATAGATAGATAGATAGATAGAGAAATGAGGATTCACATTTCCAATATCCAACATCCTGATCATGGCTGCAAATAAGACGGTGCTGTGTGGACAAGAGACCCTTCGCCAGTTACACCTGTGGTGGCTGATGCCACTGAGCATCCTATCCCTGGTAAGGGAATTCTATTACTTCGTACCATGATTCAGATCCAGAGCTCTGGACTGTATGAATCCACTCCCTTTAGAGGGCCAGGCTATAGAAAGAAAAAGAGGTCTCAGGACGTCTTATCAGGATCACTGACAAGAATCCATTCAGAACCTAGTTCATTTTCCCAAAATTTGTACAACCCCAAGCAGCCAAAAAGATACTCCACAATCATTTGGAATGGATTACTTGTTTCCTAACAGGTGAGCATATTTTAATTCTGGGAAGATTTAGAAATAAAAGTAAAAGATGTTAATAGAATCAAAGCTATAATATTAATAGCTTTACTTAAAGGATATATGCATATTGATATTTCAAGTTAATTATTTAAAATAAATTGCCCCTCATAAAATAAAATAAATTGGCCCATTTAACAGGTTAGCCTGTATTTCTAAATTAAAATGTGCCAAGGGGTAATTAATTTAAACTTGGTTTGGGGTAGGGTTGAGGTCCTACTAGATTTGTAAGCAATACTAGAGTACTTAAGATAATTTATTAAGTTTCTAAGAGTTGTTTAAGAAAAGGTTTTATAAGTTGAATCACAGTTCTAATATTGAAAAGAATTAAATACATTATAAATTAAATACAGTTTTAAATGTTTTAAGGAGTTTAGGCTTATAAAATGGGCCAACCATTATTCAAATGGACCTTTGAAAGTGATTATAAAAATTGTAATGTATGAGTTGAACTTAAAATTTAAGAGTGAACTAGGTATTAAAGATTTTTCTTTAAAAAAAAAAACAAAAAACAACTAAGCAAATGAAATACGTATTTTTATTAACAGGTAAACCTAAATAGTGTTTTTCTGTGCATAAAGCCACCCTAATGGTCATTAAAATATTCATATGAAATAAAGTGATTAACACTGCTTCAATTACAGTAGATACTTCATGTTAGTTGAATTTGAATTTTTAAAATTATAAAAATAGCACAGTTGGAGTTACTCAGTGGTTGACATCAACCTATGAACCAGGAGGTCACTATTTGATTCCAAGTCAGGGCACATGCCAGGGTTGTGGGCCTGATCCCCAGTAGAGGGCATGCAGGAGGCAGCTAATCAATGATTCTCTCTTATCATTGTTGCTTCTCTCACTCTTCCTCTCCCTTCCTCTCTGAAATCAATAAAAATATATTTTTAAAAATTATAAAAATAAAAGTCTCTTTCTAGGAAAAAGATAAATTGAATCAATGATATTCCTTAAGGAGTCAAGAAGAAACACATAAGAACCTCAAGTTAATTACTCTTTATGACTTGAAATATGGTCTAAAAGAAACATATAGTTTTGAAGGGTCATTTTGTAAAGCATAGGGATGTGAGAATTACAAGCGTTCAAGTGAAATTACAGTAGCATAGAGCTCTGCACAGTAGATACCCAGTGAGTGCCTATTGGAGAAGTACCAATTTTTAGAAGTATTGTAATCAACATATCAGTTGATATTGTTTAACTCCAAGGGGTGCCATTTCTGTAGACTACAGGGTCTATGCAAATGTGGCTATCCTAGATATTGACCTCATTCATCCAGCCAAGTGCCATAAGAAATTAAAAGTTAGTTGTATAGGTGATATGTCATATGTAACCGAGGAGGAAGCTGGTTTTGCAAGGAATGTTAGGCCATAAAACCAAATAAAGCCCTGTCCTGCGGTAGGGCAGGGGGCTTTGTTTTGAGCCTGGAACCTAAGAACACCTGGGGGGAAGGATAGAGGAACAGAATACTCCCTTCAGGGCCTTGGGGGGAGGGAGTATATTTGCAAATCAATGAACTCGAGGGTCAGTTATAAAACAAGGTTCTTGCATGCGACCCCCACTCTGGATTTGGGATACCCCAGAGTCCACCAGTGTTATTAAAACTGTGATTTCTCCACTTCTTCAAAGTGTCACTTAGTTTTTTGGTCTTCCTGCAATATAACAAGTAATTCTATCTGCTTTCACAGAGAATATGCTCGTGTGAGGCAGGAGATATTTTTTGCCATCTGGATAAGGTTCAGATAAAATTGCATATAAAATAGAACCCTGGATTTATTTTATCCTGGCCACTCAGACGTCCTGGCCTCACTGTGCATCCTGTCCTTGAACAGGGTATACATAGTGAGGCCCCGAGCTAGAGCATGTTTGGCTCGTCTGCAGACATTTTCATTTAGGTCTGGCTTCTGGTAATTAGGCACTCCTAGCTGGGCTCTGCTGTCCACGAGCCTTTGAGACAGATTGCAAAATCTGTACAACTATTGGAGAGATGGAGAAGTAGACCCGATGACACTACAAGAAGATATTGGTAGTTCTCAAAAGTTTGAAAGGGAATCCTTAGAGAAGCAATCCTCAAAACTTAATTTCCAAGTTCTTTTTCTGCAGTTGAAGGGTAAGTTCAGTTATAGAATCAGGATCTGAAAGATCCCGTCAGGCTGGAACAACAGACTTAATCTAATGTGATGATATGCAATAGGAACAAATGTCAAGTTCTGTATTTGGATCTGAAAATTGTAGCTATGCTTAAAAGGACTGGGCACAGGGTGGTAGCCCATATGAAAAAGAACCTAGGAGTTCAAATTGATGCAAGTTGGCAGTTTATCGTGGTCCCCCAAATCAGAGGCAGTGCTGCATGAGCAGGTGGAGTATTTGGGATGAGTGAGGTGATGCACTCACTCTGCTGTGGAGCTGTCCCATCAGGAGCATCCCTGCTAATCCCTGCAGTGCTGGGCTTCAGGCTTTGCAAGAAAAATAGACAAAGGGTGGTCACAGGATGTGTGTGTGTGTGGCGGGGGGTGGAGGTAGGGGTGGCGGGGAGTGCTCCAAAGCTTGTCACACATAACAAAGGAACAGGGGAGGCTTGGCCTGGACACAACTCCAGGAGGAGCTGAAAGCTGTCATTAATATCTGAAACTTAGTCATGTGCATCAGTGACTAGCCTTGATTCTTGTGAAGGGGGACAAGAAGAACCTGAGGAGGAAAGTTACAAGAAGCCACAGAAAAGGAGGGTCTTTTTAATCTTAAAAAGTGCTGGCTTCGGCTAATAAGGACTTCGACTTTTAAGAGTGAGAGTGGATGATCCAGAGACACTTTCCAGCCCCAGTCCTCCACGATTCCTTTGTCTTCTAGGGCTGACAGTGCATTGCACGGTCCCAATACAAGCAGGTGGTGGACAGAGCCGCACTTACAGGAATGTTCTAGACAGTGATGGGGGACGGTATTTAAAATTCGCAGACAAGATTTCCACAAGGACACTCTCACATTGGTCTTCATTAGCGCTGCCAATATTTTACTCTGCCAGGGGAGGTCTGGTGGACGTGGTCACTGCCTTTCAGCAGAGGCTGTGTTATTTTTTTTTGTTTGTGCTTTCTCAGTGGGTACAGAGCTTGGGGAGTAAGACCAAGATCTTGCTCTCTTCAAGGAATATGTCTGGGAAGTAAGACAGCAAGCACAAATTATACAACTAGCTATACAGTTATGTTTATAGTTACAGTTTGAACCCATGTCTTGTAAGAGTGGGCTTTTATGTCATTAGTATTACATTTCCCCACTCAGCTTTGGGGTTATACTTTCCTGTTATTTCATAGTTCCTTGAAGTCAGGTAAGCTGTTTGAAACTTCTCTCTCCTGGTGGGGTACTAATGGAAAGTCTTTGGGTACACTTTTAGACATTTCCCTCCCCCCCAAAAAAAGATTATAAAACCTTGAGGAGGTTGAGTCATTCTTTTTCATAGACACAGTCTTGTGTGTAGTTACTAGTATAGTGACTACTTTTAGGGGGTGTCTGTTTTCATACTATTAACTTATCATTGTAGGGTTTCTGTGGCCACTGCAGCTCATTCTCTTGTGGCTATAATTTAACACATTTTTTTTGCGGGAAACGAGTAAATTCGGATCCACCAGGGAGACTGTCAATGGACATGAGGAAACATACATTGGAACCTCTAGTTGGAACCGGCAAAAATAAAAATGTTTTACATCGTTGTCGTGTGTGTGCCGCTCATAAACTATGCAGTGAAACGCGGTACATGTGCAAGTTTTGTAATGTACCCCTGCACAAAGGAAAGTGTTTCAAACGCTACCACACAGTGAAGCACTATTAGGTTATAGTTTTTTTTTTATAAGATCTGTTGAAAAATTTGAAAAAACACTGTAATTTTGTATAAATAAAATTATTTTGATTGTGAAAGAGTGTTTTTTATGTGTTTACCTAGAATGTTGTAATTTTGTGTACATAAAAAATACAATAACACATATTTTGCAAAGTAAATAAATAGAGACCTCTTTTTAAACTAAAACACTGAAAGTTTCATAGAAAAATATCAAATAGATCAAAAGATATGAATATTTTACAGAAAGTCTAATTTTGGTGTGAAAACGTCAAAAAAGCCCCACGTTACGACGCGATTTGGTTGGGAAATGCCCGATTACAAAGTGTTAACTAGAGGTAACTACAAGTAAAACCTGGGTGAGGAGGAATGGATATGAAAAATAAGACTAGAACAGTGGGGGTTTGCGGATTCCCACACTAATGCTTGTATTTGTTGCTTATACGATGACCACCCATTTAGATGCAAGCATGCAATGAAACAAAAAGGCGCATTTTTAAAAAGCAAATTTCTGTCCTCAATTGCTGATTGTAGTTCAGAATTAATGTCCCTCATCTTATTTTCTCCTAGTAAGTATTTTTGCAAACAACGATGGCACTGGTTTATTTTCCTAGCATTAAACTTACAGCTGCAACAGATTCTGAATTATATTCTTAGCTTTCAGAGGCTTTTAGAAAATTTTTGTGATCCACCTTATTGTAAATTCTTCTTTCTTGCAGGTAGGAATGAATTGATAGCCAGATACATCAAACTCAGGACAGGGAAGACGAGGACCAGAAAACAGGTAAAATAACCTACCTGGAAATTGTGCATGTCAGCGAATGGCCCACGGAGGCATTTTGGCTGCAGTGGCTGTCTGTGCTTTGGCTCCTAGGAGCCCTCATTTTGAGTTCCCTGTAAGGACGTCAGTAATGTTTAAATTGGTGTTTTAAATTGGCTCAGTTTTCACTGTTCATCATTTCAGTGACCCTTGACTATGTGGTCTTAAGAGCCCTTTTTATACATATGGGAAAGTTTTACTAAGGACAGTATATAAAACTGCTCCTGCACTGTATTTTAAAAGTTCTATTTCTTTCCCAAACTATGCATCTGCAAACACTACAAATGCTGCAGGTGCAAATATGCTTGCAAGCCATGAACTTTTGAGATTTTTGTGTATTGTAAAATCCTGGAACAACTACAATATGAGTCATCATTTCAATGAAAAAGTAACATAGCAGCCATGAGTATTGGCCTGAATATGATACTGAATGATGTGCGTCCAGGGAACCATTGCTCCTTAAGCTGTGGCTTTGTGTTAGTAGCTGCTGTGACTGAAATGAAGTTACAAGGTAAATGTATTTGTGCAGAGCAGCGTCAGGCATTTCCTCTGCCCTTGGTCAGGGCTCTGGCCCTCTTTTTTCCTGATGTAAAGCAGCCCAAACCCAGTTCAAAACTGGGATGGATGAGAAATTCCTGTTTAACCAAAAACAAAAAGAAAGAAAGGGGACGCGGGGGTGGGAGGGATCTAACATCTCATGGGGGAGTTGTTAACAGAAAAAAAAATTTTTATTTTTAATGTTGACCTATGCTAATGGATCTGTAGATTTTAAAAACTACCATGAAACCAGAAGGCAAGCTCAACTGTGGTCTCATTAAGCCTGAGGTCTCATTAAGCCTGAGCAGCAGATTCCAGTCCTCTGCTCAGTGACGTGTTGTTTTCATGAGTGTTTATGATGGGGGAGAGCTTTTCCCCAGGAATGCTACATGTGCCCCAGCCGAAGCCTGGCTGCTGAGTCAGCACAGAGGGAAGTGGCCTCCTGCCAGTGCTCAGGCGCAGGACATTGTCTGTTCTGTGGATGTTCCCCTGACAGTGTGCAGTGGTCCTCATTAAGTCCGAGAATCACATCAGACCAAAATTCGGTTGGAAACAAGTAAAAGCAGGAGCCAGATGGAGGTGTGAGGAGGATGGGGGAGTTCCTGCTTCTCTGTAATTTTTTTTAAGGCAAAAATTGAAAAAAAATTTGATAATTTAAACTCAAAGACAAAGTTAAAGATAAAAGTTATGTATTATCATAAATTCTTGGGGTTTTTTAGAGTTGCTAGAGTGTTTGAAATAAAGTCATTGTCTCATAGTCTGAGTCGCTGAACTGTTACATTGGAGGTTCTAAAATTTTGAAACAGACAAAAACAGATAAGATCTAATTCCCAGCATGCGGAACGTGCTGGGCCTGGACCCTCTGCTGGTCCATGGGCTCTGGTCCTGTGCCCGACCCCTTCACTGGGGGGCTTCTAAATTTAACCAAGTCCTGTGTAAAGAGATGCAAATTTGTTTACCCAGTGGAATCATTGTGTCTCAGAAGCCAGGCTTGGCTTGGTTTCCACACCCCCGCATCCTGGGGATGTTTTGAGGCAGCAGTTGGTGATACCTCTCCAATGTGAATTTGTTGTTCAGCAAATCCGTGTGGTTTTCTACCCAGATTTTTAACAGGGTGGCTGGCTGGCTGTATTCACACTTTGCGCTTTGTAATGATATGCAAATCCACTTGGCGCCCAGTCAATACCCAAAAGAGTGGAAGGATTAAAGATATTTATAAAAGGGGAAATGCTCTGCTAACTGGGTCTTTCCATTTCACTCTGAGATCTAATTTACATGTCAGTATTATTTTAACATTTGCTACAGAATCCAGAGCTCTTAATGAGATCAGAATACAACTGACAGCTTCAGCTTTTTGATTGTGCAGAATGTGCTAATTTATGGATCGTCTCTTCTAAATTGAGAAAAAGGGATTTTCCCTCCCTATATTGAGAAGCTATAAATATTTTCATTTACCTCTACCCCCACCTTTTTAATTTTATAACGAAAACAACCCCACTCTCCCCCTCTCATCCCATGTCTGTGATTGCTCCCGGGTGAGAAAAACACTAGATTAGCCTGAACTTTCCTCCTGAATCAAGTCACTGCAGTGATGACCCAGTCTGAAAAGCTGAGAGCAGCGCTGGGGGCTTGGTGTCTGGCTGGGACTGTGTATTCCTAACTGCAGAGCTTTGTTGCGATGCAAATAACCTCCCCCCACCCCACCCCACCCCACCCCAAACCCTCCTAAGGAGTAGCAATTTTATATTTGATTTCCTTTTTTGTTTTTTGTTTTTTTGTTTTTTTTTGTTTTTGTTTTGTTTCCCCTCATAAACCCGAACAATGTAGGTGTCTAGTCATATACAGGTCTTAGCAAGAAAGAAAGTTCGAGAAATTCAAGCCGCCATTAAGGTACGTCTGGCTTGCCCAGTTGCAGGGGGCTTTTCATCTCCATGGTTACAGGCTTTTCCTTTGTTTTCCTCCCTTCCCCTACCCTGCAGGTGTCTAGTCACATTCAGGTTCTTGCCAGAAGGAAATCTCGTGATTTTCATTCCAAGCTAAAGGTATGCGCTTTCCTGCTTTTTGGCTTGTGGTTGCTATGCATCTCACTTCCTGTTTTCCATGGTGACTGGTGAATGCCTGGTGCTGGGATTCTCGTAACCTAGTTTCCTCGCATGTGAGAGCTGTTTACATTTCTTTGTGTCTAATCTCTCTGTTTCTGAACTAGCCTCACATTAAGCCCAGTATGTGTGCGCGTGTGTGTCCCTAATAACAATGCAAATGCAGCAGAGAGCTGGTCTTGATAACTTTTCAGCACAAAAACCTGATTTTTTTTTTTTAACCTTCAAATATCCACCAAGCAGCCCTGGGCTAGGAGAAGGGAAAAAACATCCAGAGACACAAAGTTGGTGTGGAAATTATAAACAAGAATCATTTCCACAGTGGTCATCATGAAATTACTTTTAATAAAATATTTAGAAATTAATTTGTGCTTTTGATGTAATTTCGAAAATACTCAGAAAAAATTACAACTTTTTCATATAACTTTTTTCATGTGTTCTTCCAACACAGAGTATTTTCTGCCAAATTTCTCCCACAGTGCTTAATTTTGTTTTCTAAGTTAAAAAAGAAATTTAAGGTGAGACCTTACAAAAAACTTCTTAAAGATGGGAAAGCTCCTATAAAATCCATATTTGCAATTCCATTCATAATTGAATTTACTGTAAAATGTTTTTACATGTGCCTCAGTTTCCGTCCCTTAATAATATATTTCATAGCAAAAATGGAGGCATGGACAGTATTTTAAATACAAGTTCTCCCAAAATACGCAGTAAAGCAAATGTGACGTTCCCCACCTCCCATAATCCCATTTAGAAATGCAGAGATTATAGTTTATATGGAAGAATTTTTATAATAAAAATGAACTTGTAGCTCATATTGTTGCCTGTCCCACATGCCATTTTTGGTTCTGTCCTGTTTTTTCCACACATTAACTAAATAAATGTTTCCATTGTAAACCTAAAGAACGGCGTGTAATTTCACAGCACTGAGTGGTGAACACTGGGACCCTTCCCACAGTCCTCCAACTTTCTTATGCAAACAAGTCTGGCTGTGGAATAGCGCTAGTTACTAGGCAGGAGCATTTGGTGTGCCCTCTGCAGTGGGCAGCATGCTGGCTCGCTCGCACGTGTGGCTGACGGTGGCTGGCTTTTAGCTGCACTGGCTGAGCAGTCGGAAGACTATGATAACTTCTTAGATCCTGCTTTTTAACCAAAGGTGCATTCCTCTCTATGTGAATGTAACTACCTCAATATTTGCTGAAGTTCTGACTGTTTCTAGTTTCTCTGTGCCTAACGGATTAATGGTGTACAAAGAGCTGTACCGACATCAATTTTGTGTTTCCATCTGAGATGTTATAAATTGCTCTATGTCTATGCGATCTGTGTGGCTCCTGTGGACTCTCCGGCCACACTGCCCTAAACTGAAAACCCTATAAGTGATGAATGACATACTACTGTTCAGAATGGGTCCCGTGGGGTGCTGGAAGCACTCCTTTTCTCACTTGGTGATTTAAGAATCTTCCTCAATGGAAACAGTTTTGTCAATGCTTTATACATATCATACACACAAACATACAGTTGTATTTGTGTTTGTTCTTAAAAAATAAAAAGACTTCCTCCACTTACAACTCTGGCCCACTCCTGTGGGGCAGACACAAGGAGGCAGAGATGGAGGCAGTCGGGTAGCAGCTGGCTCCAAATTTCAGCTCCAAGAACCACTTCCATCTTCCTGTAGTTTCTTTGCTTCCTCTCTTCCACATTATTCTCAGAAAAATGGAGGCCTTTGTTCTTCCCATCAGCTAATACCATTGTGTGTTCCAGGCATGGCGCTCATCACGGTGGGCAGCTAACAGCCAACCCCTAATTCAGAGCCGGCCATGCAAAGGGGAATGTGAAATTAGGGCACTGCTGGATAAGTGTTAGCAGGAAGAGCCAAAATAAAATGTGGAGGGAATCCAGGGACCAGCGGCCTGGAGAACCTGCTGCTGTTTGGGAACTGAAAGGCAGGAGGTGGTGTGGTACAGAGCCTCTCCCGCATGTTCTCCCATTGACCCGCACTACACAGAAAGTTCCAGCCAGTTTGCAGATCTGAGGAGTATTTAGGAGACCAGGGTTCCAGGAGTTTAACTGACGTGCCAAAAGCCACGCCTAGTAAATGTCAGAGTTAGGATTTGAACTCAGATCTTTCTGAATCCTACACCATGCTCTTTCAGATAGGCTGTTACTCCTGGAGATGGGAGAATGTTTTTAAATCGAAGGCTTCACGTCAGCACACACTGTAGATAACCTGTCACCCCTCCTATCTCTAGGAGCTAGGCAGTCAGCCCTTGCTACCAGCCTTTCCTCAGCACCCACATTTCAGAAGATGACTTTTTGAGCTCTTGCTCAAAATGTGGACTTAATTTGTGATTGACACTGTGGTGATTGTCAGTAACCCAGGGTGATGTGATCGTAGCTGCAGGACTGCTATGTCGTCACTCTGAGGGCATTAGGACAGTTGAGGAGAATAAGGTTGTCACCTGCCTGCAGAGATGTGGCTGCTTTGACTCCCAGGAGCATTATATATGAAAGATGCCCTCCTTAGCCTCCGTAGCAGCCATCCCCAGGACATGGGCTCAGGTCTTATGACCTTGTAGGAGGATAGATCTCACCGCTCCATCTGTACTTGCTTGTTCAGCTTGGGAGTCACACACATTTGTGGGAGGCAGGGATGAGTATCCTTGCTGAGATCATTGTGGGGTCAGGTTTATAGCCACATCTGCTTGGCCTCCCACACTAACTAATGAGATAAAGTCTCTACTGAAAGTTGAAGTCATCCCCACTACCAACAAAGATAGCTTCTGGGCAGGCACTGGGTAGCTGGAAGCATCCAGACTTACAAGAGACGCTGTGCTTTGCCTGAGAAGATGTAGCAAGGCTTCCTGGGAACGGTGGCTGGTGACGGACCATCTCAGGACCTGTCTTTGCAGTTCCTGCCTCGGCCAGGCTGCTCACTGTTCTCCACATGCTCAGAAGTCTAAGGAGTTCCGTTCTCTGGGGTGGACCACGACGTGCGGCCCTCCTGTGGAGACCAAAGCCAAACTCCATTTCCCTGTCCTCCTTTGGAGTTTGAAGAAGTGGTTGGCTCTCACCTGGGGCCACTGCCAGCTATGGCTTCCCCATGAGCCCGCTTAGCCTCACAGGCTCTCTTCACTTCCTGGGGAAGGGTGTAGTAGAATTTTTTTAGTCCAGTGGTTTTCCAGACATTTTTAAGTAGCAAAACTCATGTTTCAGATTGAAGTCTTACTTGAAACCTTCAACATATAAAAGAATAAAGGCTCTTTTAATTGAAGTTCCAACTCTCTCATCCTCAGCCATGGCTTTTTTGGCTGTTCCATTGAATAAGGTTCGAAAAACCACAGTGCTTTAGGCAGAAGAAAGAAGAGATGTCTGCCTCTCAGCTTTCCCTCCAAACCTTACAGGAAAAGCTCACATGTCCCATTTAAGTTTTTAGTTCTATAGTCTGTTCTGCCATATTCCTCCAAAGAAAACACTCAAGAAGAGAGTGGTCATTCTCGTGTCAGTTACGGATGAGTCATGCTCACTACGCAGGTCTGTTGAGTGAGTTCCAAAGGTCAGCTTAGCACCGGCTAACAGCACTGCTTCCCAGAGTGCTTGTTTGTGAGCCACATCCTTCTTTGCGTGTGTGAACTTTAATTCCAATTTTTATAACAAAATGTGTTATAGTAAAAGTTTAAGATTCTGTGTTGTGTCCAACTCTAAAAGCACAAAAGTGATGACTTAATTCAGTTCAGTAAGCTTCTCATTGAGCACCCGGTGTGTTCTAGACTCCATAGAAGTCAGGCACAGAGAATTACAAGCAGAGTCTCTGTTCCTGAGGAACACTAAACTTTTCGGTTATTTTTGGGGAGAAGACAAAATTCCCAGTAGATTATCCTCAGCTGAGGATAGGTGGGCTCTGCAGGAGAAATTTAAGAGAATCATGCAGAGACTGCATAGTGAGCGGGTGGTTAATCCTGAGGGTGTCGGGGATTAAAGAAAGCCTCGTGGAAGAGATACCCTTAGAACTTAGCAAAGAAGAAGGCAGAACTTCCACTGAGATATGGGGGTGTGTGGGGAATCATGAGGAACACCATCTGGTTGGAGGCAATGGATGGGAAATGCCACCCGAGGAGCCTAACATTCCTGGAATCACCCATGTGAGGTTCATCTGTGGGCCATGGGGAGAAGGTGGAGGGGGGGTGATATTTACTAATTTAGGGGTTGCTGTAAAGTCTGAGTGAGAGAGATGCATGGACCAGGGTCCACCACACACACATCCCTGGGGCCTCAGGGCACTCATCGGTCCTTATCATCCCCCTTGGCTTGCTCCCCATTCCAGTCCACTAGGACTGCTGTATACACTTTCTTCTTCACTGTTTGTAGAGTAAATTCTGTTTAAAAGTTCTGTCCTTATTTAAGTTGGAAAGGGTACACTGTACCTGTTCAATAGCAGTACTTGAAACTTAAGATTGGGTTCTCTTAAAATCGTGGCACGTTAACTGAAGGTGTGCATCAAAATTAACCATTAAGTTTTTGTTGTTGCTAAATTTAAAATGTAACAAAAAGTTAGAAAGTGTGAAGAAGGCCATATTAAACATTCATGCTTGTACCATTGGAAATGATCATTTTCATTTTGACATATTTTTAAAAGTTCTTTTTAAGTGAAATCAAATGGCAAAAAATTGTTCTTATGTTTTCTTATTCCCTTTACCCACCCTCATTTCCCAACGGATCTCAATCTCTCTCCACCCCCATTCCTCCACCAGCCATGTCTTTTCCTTGCCATTTATTTTCCTGAGAAAAATCAGATCTAATGAAAACGGTCTCTTCTTCTTTGTCCCGGTCCTAAAACTAATCTAGATTGTTACCCACTATCTACTACGAATTTGTGCTGAAGTCATTGGCACCAACATAAGACTTTTTCTCTACAATTTATAGCACCCTAAACCAAGATAGACTTGGCTGACAATTTGGGATCGCCTTGGACACAGACACAACCATAAGGGAGAGATGCAAGGGCAAGACAGTCAAGGAGTCATGTGAGGAGACAAAGAGCTAGGAGCAGAGGGGCTGGGCTGTAGGGAAAAGGGGCAAAGGGGTCAGCAGCGTGCCACCGAGACTCAAGAGAACCAGCTAACATGGATAAGGAAGTGCAAAGCATTTATGACCAGAGTGCCAGGATTTTGGACATTAAATATATACTTTCAGATTCATTTTAATTTTTAAATTTTTTAAAAAACAAGTCAGACTACTAACTACTGCTCACAAAGAGAGCTTACCATGAAGGGAGCCATTTCTCAGGGGTGGGAGTAGCCTATGTTTGGCCCTTGCCCAAACAAAAACCTTTGACTCACCACTCTTCGAGTATTCTGTGTTTCTAGGTGACCTACAGCTTTGTAGCTGGGCCTGGTTCTAGTTATAAAACAGAAGATGGACCCATGCAGTCACACTGTGCAAGTGGCTTATCGGTCTGTGGAGCATGCATCTAGGAACTCCAAGGATGATGACTAAGGGCTCATTCTTTGGACCTTCTGTCACCAACTGCATCCACGGCAATGTCACCCATACCAGTTTCATTTATGGCCAGCATATCCGCCTCTCCACTAGTTTAGTCTCTACTTCAGTTGAGCAGTGAGAGGCAGCAGCCTGCTGGGAGATTTACATGGTCGGAGGACAGGCCTGAAGCTTAGAAATTATTCTCTACCTTGAATTATTCCACTCACCATTAATGTATCAAAAGATCATGACACATGTTTTTAAGCTCCAGGGATTTATTATCCCAGCATGTAGAAAGAACCTGAAAATATTCTCCATGCATTAGCAGTCTTTTCTTTACTACTCAGTGTTCCTACTTAAGAGTTTCCTGTTCTGAGTCTCTATATACGGAGAGTTCGATTGTCCTGAGATAGTCCAGGCCCTGCCCAGAGACCTTTACCCAATAGTGGCAGAAAGACAGTCCTTTATTTGCTGGCTTCAGAGGCTTGTGGGAGCCACTGCCAAGCTATGCAGACCACCACACTGTGGACCATTGTCACCTTCCTGTAAAGCTGGACCAGGCCATTTCTGTTCTGGAGTGTGTTTTGATGAGTACAACTCAGGACAGTAGTAGGAAGATGAGAGGTCTTCACTCTGTCCTAACCTTAGCAGGAACACATCTTAGGCAGTTGGTGTATTCGTGTCAAGCTCTGGATGTGTATTAAAGAAAAGCCTGTCCTTGCTGGCATTGCATCATCCCGATGCAGTAAAAAAAGCCAAGTTTCTGTGATTGTGTCCAGTCGTTGGTGACTAATTTATGAGCTGCATGTGCTCCCCGAGGCCATTTTCTTCATTCTCACCCTGGTGGCCTTTGTGATTTGATTTCTGAACAGGCCATTCTTCCCAATCTCCCATTCCTTCCAATAAGCACAGAGCTTAAAGTTCAAAATTGTTGATTTAATTCTCTCAGGGAGTTCAAGAACTTCGCTGAAGCATTGCAGCAGTCCACACTGCTATGTCCTGGTTGTACCACCACTGATTCCATCCAGGGGTGGGCCAGTCCCCAGGAGGACACACCTCACTTCACCCACTGGTGTGCCCCATGGCCTTCTGAGCCACTCTGCTCCCTCAGGAGGTGGCTGTTAGCAGCGCACAGGGCAAAGGAAGCCTGGAACAGCTATGTCCTTTGTCTCAGTGCCAGCACCAAGGTGCTTGGCCTTGTCACAGGATTTGGGAAATGATTCATTGCCTTTCCTGGCATCTCCCAATCTTCTGGGAGTTCTTTTGCATTCATGACATGTCCCCTGTCTCCTCAACGATATTGTCATTACCTTGTTTTGAACTTAACCTAGTTAAAACAAAGATTGGAGACAATTAATTTCTCATGCTTGGGTGTGATGGAGTTGGAACCTCCCGTCAGTGGTGTGGTGATGCAGAACTTAGCGTAAAAGAGAACTGAACACATTTATCTTTCCATGTGAACTGAGCCAGATCTGGATTTTCTTCTTAAGGGTGACAGAAACAGCCTCATTCTACATTTCTCTCCCTTCCAAGAGAAATCCCATGTTAATTGGCCTCCAGTGTAGACAGTGCCCTAGAAGAGCAGTGAGTGCCAAGGTTATGTCATGAGGGCCAGGGCTCCTAAGCATTGCAGATCTGGAGCAGGATCAAGCCTGGATGGCTGATCACGTGGGCCCCATGGATTCCAAGTTCACTGAATGGCAAGGCTGCTGGCACTGTGCAGAGTGTTTGATGCAGTTCTCAGAACAGTCCTGACAAGGTGTTGTTACCCTCACCTTAGAAAGGGGGAAGCAGAGGCTCTGAATGGCTAAATGACTTGCCCAGGGTAACAAGTCTGAATCTGATTCCAGGGCTGTCTAGCACCAAAGACCAAGGTCTTTGATTGATGCCATGATGCCTCCCCAGAGAGGGCTTAGTCAAGGGCGAGGGTCCTTTCCCCTGTCTTGAGATGCTTTTGCACTGTCTCCCCTCAACTGAGCCCCTTTTTCGTTGTGTCTGGATGTTTGGATTAAACAGAAAAGGTGAGTGGTGGGAGTTGGTACTCAGTCTGGAGCTAAACTTGAGCCGGCTGCCTGCTTAGGTTCCTCTGGCTTTTCAGGGATGAATTACCCCCGGCCTCTTGCTGCCACCTCTGAAGGGAAAAGAGGGGCTAACCTCAGAAGGGTGCCTTCTCTCCACACCCAGACCTGGCATTAGCTGATCTAAATCCCAGGCTTCCTGGGGGAGAATCATCAGGCATACCTACAAATCACCTGGATCCTCATCTGCAATCCATAATGATGATAAGGCCCACATGAGAATGAAAGAAGTCACTATTGACAATTATAAAATACTAAATATAGCCCAGTGCATTTCAAAATGAACAATAGTAAAAGCCTTGACACATTTTTCTTTGATGTGAATGGAGTCTTCGGCATTTGGAAGCACAATGAGATGAATTAATTGCTCCTCATTACATGGGAAGTCAGGAGGGGTGTGAATGTGCCTTCTCTCCTCGGCATTGGCTATTGCCTGACCGAAATAGCCCCTTTTGTATTTACTTCTGCTTCCTCTAATAATAAGCAAATTGGAGATCATGGCTGGGAGAATTCAAGTGCCCTTCATCCTTTCTCCAGAACTCTCAGAGAGTTTTGTGATATTTATCTGCTCAGGGGCTACTGCTAATAATTGCAGAATTCATGCGAATTCACAGAGTGCAAGGTTAGAAACAGCATCTGCAAAATTACTTTTAGGAAAGTATTCTGTTTTATCTTTTTCTGCAAAAGTGATTTTGCAAGCAAATTGCTGTCTTTCCTCTCTTGCAGTATATTTTTATATTGCTGGGAAAAGTATATTTGGAGGAAAACATTTAATAGCTGTCAAGAGTTTTTGAATCCATGGTCTTTTTTTTTTTTTTAGCTGTATGCATTTTTCCTATTATAATGGTAGACTTCCATGTGAATAAATTAGATTGGAGTCCTCAAATTCTGAAATGATGGGCCCTGAATAAAGTGGTTGGACTATATTGGCCTAGTAGGCTGTTCATTAAAATTCCATATATGACAGCTATAAAATTGTACATGCAAGCCTGTGACCTTTGTATTTATCTTAGTTTGTTTATGGTTCATTCTCATGAATTATGAGATAATTGATTCCCCAAAATAATAAGCTGAAGAAGCAAAGGAGAAAGGAACTGATTAAATGGAAACCGATAGGAAGAAACTATCCAGAAACCCATCCATAAAATGTCCTTGATTTTTGGGAGCATACCATTCCAGATATGTGCATCTGTGATGCAGCTGCCTTCCCCTCATGTATATTATGTGTAAACATTTTGCTACTTTGAACCATTAGGAGGCAGTCAGCTGAACCCAGAATTGCAGCAGCAGCCTTGCTCTGCTTCAGGAAATATGAAAGTCTGTTTACTTAGTAACAATAACGATGTGGAAAGCTTGAGCTGAGAAGTTTCTGAGTGACAATCTACCGGACCACATGTGGCTGGGATAGTGAGGCCATTGATACTGTGGGGTGCCAGAAGTTGGACAGGGTGGAGAGTTGAGTGGGTCCTGAGATATGCACCCCAAGTTAGAGTGCTTTGTCTGCCCTCATTCTCAGGTCAGATGGGCCATTTAATCCTAGCAACCCATCAACAGTCTTAGACCCATGTTGCCTACTTCATAAACATTTTCCACAGTCCAGGTCACAGGCTTGACTTAGGGTTCA
This sequence comes from Murina feae, assembly GCA_004026665.1. Taxonomy (NCBI): domain Eukaryota; kingdom Metazoa; phylum Chordata; class Mammalia; order Chiroptera; family Vespertilionidae; genus Murina; species Murina feae. The sequence goes on from PVJC01004955.1 coordinate 24,850, forward strand.
GTTGGAAAGGAAAAGTTACCTTTTCTTATTCCCTCAATACTCAGCTTTCTGTGGACCCATTCTTTGTCATCTTAGGGATAGATGGGCTTAAAATCAGTAATAAGGTGTCAGTGTGAAGTTGTCTAAGCTTTTTCCTAGGACACATTTGCCTTGTTCATGCATGCTCCTATGTACATCCACACTGTGTTTCCTGTAACCTCAGACATCATAGATGATAACTCAGTATTGACTTAAAACTGTACCAGTTTTTCAAGATTTAGCAGTGTGCTCATCTGTTATAAATCTCATCCATGTCTCAGAACTGTTGGTATGAAAACATTTTAGAATAAAATTAATATGGTGTACAAAGGTAGCATATATTTTTTAATTTACTGAAGCTCCAGTATTTGAGATTAGCAACATACCTTCCCCCCTATAATCTAGGGAGATGAGTAGTAAGGATAGAGTAGAATGTTTAAAAGTCCAGGATATTAGACTAGATTGTCACAGAGAAGCAATTACTCAGGCCTGACACTTACAGTTATCATTTCTTCAAAGCCAGGCCTGTATCTCTAGGCCGAAAATGACAATTTACAGATCCCTCCATGGAAATCTCTTCACTTGGCATCCTTCCTTCCTCCCATTTCATGATAAGTGGGTCTGCAGCCAGGCTCTCAGTTCTGATTTTCCCTGGTGGTGCTTATTATCTGCAGGGTTACTTTAGATTTTAAACAACAACAACAAAAAATTCATTCTTTTAATTTTTAAATGTATATCATCTATAAAGGAGAGATGTTATGAAATTAAATGTGTAATCAGCATTCCCACTACAAACGGTAGGAAATCACTGGTATAGACATTTTAGTCCATTTGCAGAAAATTGCCTATTCTCAAGTAGGTAGGTCAAGTGCAGAAAGAACCTCTACTTGAGATACAATTTCCTCTCCACACTTGGCTTTCTCTCTATTAGGATAGGTGGCCAAGCACTGCCCAAATTTTAACTTTGGCTGTCTTTTCACTAGGAGCATTTCGGTGATATGCGTTGTGGTGTATTTGCTTATGATGGAACTCACACTCCACAGTTTCAATTTTAGAACCAGAAGGACTTGAGAGAATAAAATTCAAATCTTTATTTTGTAGACGAGGGGAGAGTGTTAAGTGACTTGCCCAAGGTAATGCACCCCATTAACATCAGGCAGAGGCAGATAGAGAGCCAGATCTCCCGGCTCCTCGGCCAGGATGCCTTTTCCTAGCACAGAGCAACTTGGTGTGATGGAAGCATTTGAATTTGCTCTCCTGCTTTGGAACTTTCGTTTCTTTCAGGTACCTCATGGCATGCTGGATAATAAGACAGTCACCCTTTATTTACCAAAAGAAAAAGACCATGTTCTGAAGCTGTGTGAGATAAACAGCAGAGCTGGTGACGTTTCTCCTTTCCTCGTTGACTGATTTCCCTGTTAAACAAGAAGTATCAAACTTTCCTCATGAAAATTTTGAGGAACTTTTTAATCAGCCTAGCAAACTCGACTAGAATTAAGAGTGGGCTATGGAGATGTAGGGAGCTCACTTCCACTTGGACCTGGGCTTTCAATGAGTCACTCCACCCAAGTGTGCACAAACACGCGCTGTGTTGGGGCGAGCAGAATAGCCCTTGTCATCAGCATTCCGTAAGCACAGAACTCTCAGGTCTGAGAGAGCCCTATGATGTACTTTTGGAATAGACCCAAGCCCACGGCTCTTTTGTAGTTTTTCCTGAGTTTGTGTCAGACAGGCAGGAAGTCTGAGCTGCCATTTTCCCAGAAACCCTAGCCTGAGCCCTGAGGAAGCTGTAAATCTTGTTCCCTGTTGTGGAAGGCACCTGTGGTCATACCTATGCCATTAATTAAGTTTCAGAATTCACCTTGAGGGCGTTTATAACCTCTCATTAGGGATGAGTGGCATGGGGACTGGAGTCCAAATTGACTGTCCCAAAGAGAAACCAATGAGTTTGTATTCTTGACAGAGAAGAGAGTAAGCATGACTAAAGCCATGTTTTCTGTTTGTTACTCGAGGATCACCTTCTGAGAGGGTAATGGGGCAGGTAGCAGGTGAGACTACCCGGGGGCCAGCTAAGAATAGATTGCCTGGGGCTGAGGTCAGTGTGTATGAGGCTCAGTTTGACTTTGGGGCATTCGTACACAGCCAGTCAGTTTATCATAAAATTCCACAGACTTTAAGAGTTTTCAGACATCTTAGTATCTGAAACATTTCAGATTTTAAGAAGTTGCCAGAGGAATAGCTTTAGGTTGGGGCACTCAGCAGACAAATAAATGTAGCTACAACTTGAAGAAGAATGACACCTGACCAGAGGTGGCAGGAGCCTCTCTCTAGTCACCATGGTCCTTCCATTGGGGACCAGTAACCCTGCAAGCTTGCAGGGCCCAGATTGTGTTATTCGCTGCAGCACACGACCATACAGGTGTGCTCATAGTGACTGAGTGCATCCCCAAAGAGCCGTCCCATGAGCCTCATTATTTTTCAGTTAAAAGCCCAAGAAATAGATAAAATATTATAAAAACTTATGCAAGTGTTAGGCTGTTTTTCAAGGGTCAATACAAACTTGGAAAACTCACATTCCTGGCAGTTATGGGGCAAAGTGGTGTCTATCTGACTTGCAGGGCATCTAATTGGTCTTTCTTAGAAGCCCCTAGAAATTAATAGGCTTTTATTTTTATTTTATTTTTAAACTTCTTTTGGCCTTGCCTTTGGCACCTCAGCATGTTTATTCACCACCTTTGGGTGAGTCTGTGAACAGTGCTGCCACCTCTCTGCTGATACTCTGTCTTACCCGAAGCTTGCCTTGGCACTCATTCACTGTCTGAACTCTGAATCGCAATCGCAGCCGCGGAGGGCAATCTTTTTATTTTGATGTCACCATTTTGTTCCCACTTTCATGGACTCTGGGGCCAGGTAGATTAATAGGCTTCCTACTAGCAGCCAGGGACCTTGACCTGTGTCCCGAGTATGAAGACCTGCCTGTATCCCTGGGGCCTGTCCCTCACCAGGGCTGTGGCCATTTCTCCCATATGTGCTGGGGGAGCCACAGAACCAGCTCGGAAGAAGGGGGTAGGGGTACTTTTTCATTGTTGTAGTTGTTAGTAATTGACCTTCTAGATAGTTATGTGGGTCATACATTCCTCCTAAAATGTGAAAAAGAAAACAAAACCCACATTCCTACCCATTTTATTATACCCCAGGTTTGTGTGTTTATATATATTTATATTTTTTAACTGAAGAAGAAAGCCCTGCCTTTGTACGCATTCTTTTTAACAAATTGTTTATTGTTGTATCCAGGTGACAAGCATGGTAAGTATTTTCACCAGTTGAGTATTCTGTATTTTAGCTGTGCTTGGCAGACTTTTTGGCTAGCTTTGTGTTATCAGTCTTGGCTTTCCTAGAAAAGACCCACTTAGGAAAAGGAGAAAGTACTTACCTGATAGCATCCTCTGTGCCCTTGGCTACAGAAGGAACCCATGTAGCCTTCTACTCGCGGTGGGATACCTGAGAGAGCATGCGCCCCGCCAGCATGCTGCTTGGCCCATCCGTCACCGCCCTGCCCACTCCACCCGCCCCACTGCTTCTCAGCCTCCCTGACCAGGCATCTGCCAGGGCTTCCAGGCCTCGCATGACTCCAGCAGCTCCTGGCACTGTGACCCCTTGATGGCACAGTCAGGGCCTCCTGACACTCTGGATGGTCCTACCCCAGATCCACCCCTCCCCTATCTATATGCTTAAGAGCAGAGCCCGTTTTTCCTTGAGTGTGGTAAGTAATTGGAGAAGTTCCCCTTTGGAAGCTGGAAAAATAAATACAGTGTTGACTCTTCTCAGAGGCTTCCCATTCTGTTGGAACACAAATTAACAAAAAAAATTATTTTTTAAACTTTGCCACTGGGTGTTCTCAGTAAATGCTCTGAGTAGCAGTAGGCTCCGTGTGTTTTAGCCTTCTGGCTGTGTTTATTTATCCGTGCATGTTTGCTTTCCCGGCCTCTTTTGTGGCTCTGTATTTTAGTCCATGTGCTCGTGGCTGTGCCTGTGTGAGCTTCCTGGTAGCCATGCATTATGTATTAAGTCTGTGTGTCACTGTCACCTTCAAGGATCAGACTGCCAAGGATAAGGCCCTTCAGCACATGGCCGCCATGTCCTCAGCCCAGATCGTCTCAGCCACTGCCATTCACAACAAGCTGGGGCTGCCTGGGATTCCACGCCCCACCTTCCCAGGGGCACCAGGGGTGAGTTACAGCTGCATCCAGAAACGATGGCCCTGGAGGCATGGGGTCACCATGGGCCAACATGAAACTGACCACCTGGCACTTGTTATGATTTGGTCAGGTGTTAGAGAACCACCTTGTGGTGAACTGATGATGGGTGCAAAAAGGCGAAAGAAATAAAGAAAGGGAGGGAGCCAGGGAGGGAGAGAGATGGGGGAGTGGAAGGGAGCGTTAATTCCTGAAGACATAGAATCAAGTATCACTTTTCCGATTCCCTTCTGGGCTGTGATCTGCCTCTTTTGCTCTTTTTTCTAGTCCCTGGTCTCTGTTCTATTAACATATTCATTTTGTACCTACCAAGGGCTGAGACACTAAATGTTTAGTTCCCATTTAATCTTCATTATAATCCTTAATGCCTCTTATTGTTATTGCCATTTTACAGATGAGAAAACTGAAGTTACTTAGAAACAAAACAAGAGTTTGTGAATGTGGTGTCAGGACTCAAATCCGGGGCTCTCTGACTTCTTTTACATAGTGCTGCCTCCAGCAGGGGGTCAGCAGGTAGCAGAAACCTCAGGAAAACTCACAGTAAAGGAGGCGTCTGCACTGCTGTTTGGAGCTCCTGGCTGGCCTCTTGTTTTGAGCTTTGTCCTTTTCCTGGCTGGGCCTTCGTTGCTGTGAGCCGAGGCAGCAGCATGTTACACAGGGAGCATTCAGAATGGAGAAGGAAGAGAAGGGTGGGAGGGTGCAGGGGTATAGCAGTCAGATGAAAATATTTGCGAAGGCCCAGCAATGCACCCAGATCGCTGCCAGGTGTGCACCCAGATCGCTGCCAGGTGTCGCTGCCTATTCCTGCCAGTGGAGGTTATCTGGAAAAGGAGGTAAAGAGCCTTGGGTTGCTAGGCCGAGGACATAGGCGCCAGTTTTCTGCCCAGCAGTGACCACACCTGCATTTAGGAAGGGTCATTGCCCCTGGCGGATGATCTGAACCCAAGATCTTTAGCAGGAGTTGCAGTGCACACACATCCTGAACTATGCTTTGAAGTGAACTCATAATCCTAAAGCCTCTTGCTTTTTGCCTTCCAGTTCTGGCCGGGAATGATACAAACAGGGCAGCCAGGATCCTCACAAGAGTAAGTCTGAGGAGGGGCCAACTTATCTAATAAAAGAGTAATGTTGAAATTGACCATTTCTATGGGATGCCTAAGCCACGCCCACCAGCCAATCAGAGTGGCTGTATGCAAATTAACCCAGCCAAGATGGAGGCCGGCAGTCATGGAGCTAGAGTAAACAGGCGGCTTCCGTTGCACCAGGAGTAAACTGCCTGCCTAGGCCGGCTGGGCCTCTCTCTGCTCACGGCAACATAGTTGCAATTATAGAAGCCAGGAAGCTAAACCAAACAGGAGGCTTCCGTTGCACCAGGGATGGAGGAAACTGCCTGCCTAGGCCGGCTAGGCCTCTCTCTGCTCACGGCAACATTCTTTCAATTATAGAAGCCATGGAGCTAAAGCCAACAGGAAGCTTCGTTACCTGCCTAGGCCTCGGCTTAAAGCAACAGTTTCAATTATAGAAGATAAATAAACCCCAGAAACCTGCTTCCAGCCAGCCTTGCTGGGACATTGGGTCAATGGGAGCTGTGGGCAGCCTGAAAGCCTGAAAACGGCCCTCAGCCCCGCACCCAGGCTGCCCAGGCACCCCAGTAGGGACCCAAACCCTGAAGGGACTGTGGACAGCCTGAAAACGGCCCTCAACCCCTCACCCAGGCTGGCCACACCCCAATGAGGCGAGGCTCCACACTGGGGGACTTGGCCAGCCTGCAAACAGCCATCAGCCCCTCACCCAGGCTGGCCAGGCATGCCAGCAGGTGGACATCCCCTGAGGGGTCCCGGACTGCGAGAGGGCACAGGCTGGTCTGAGGGACACCCTAAGTGCACAAATTTTTGTGCACCAGGCCCCTAGTATTGACTATAAGGGCCTGGGCACCACCCACCCTGGGTAGTGTTTTCCTGGGGCCAAACTGCCTAGGAGCTTGGAGGGGAGGGGAAAAGAGATTTAACCTGAGATCACTGATGTCATCCCTCATTGTTACCTGCTGAAGCCAATAGGAAAGAGACTGCTCAGGTCCTAGGGACATGTAAATACCTCACTTCCATCTTAAGTTTAGTGGTCATGTAGTTTGAAACAGGAAAAAGATTCCAATCCCTTCCTGGCTCTGAAGGGCAAAAAGCCTAGGGTCATCCTGAGAAAGTGCCTGTCCGAGAGAGGGCAGTGGGGTGATTCCATAGCTCATTCTGTCTTGGCTTTCCCTGTGGTATGGTGGCTAATAGAAAATCCCAATGATGCTTTGAGGGCCAGGGTAGCAAGCTCAGTAAACCGGCTCGTATATTCTTGAAAGAACTTGAGCTATTTGGCCTAGAGAAGGTGAGCATTCCCAAGCCATGCCTAGGATTGGTGACCAAGAACCTCGGTCTCTGGGGGGATGAGATATTCAGAAGCAAATGTCTAGCTCCTCCCACTAAGCTGGTGTGAAGCTGGTGGCTGATCCCCAGCAGCCTGCTGACCCCTCAATCGTTGGGCATAACCCTCTCAGTCTTGGTGGAGCTCTGCCTGGCTGTGCCCCACTTGCAGGCAGGGAGAACTCCAGGCAGGGTCCTTAGCCCTGGGAGGCCGAGGCCAAGACTGAGGTGTAGCCACTGCTGCAGAAGCCATATCTAACTCTCTCCATCCTTCTGTCCCCAGTGTCAAGCCCTTCGTGCAGCAGGCCTACCCCATCCAGCCAGCAGTCACAGCCCCCATTCCAGGTGAGTCTCTAAGGGGTTCCTGCTCACTTTGTTCCACAGCTGCATGTCCTTTTGACTTGCAGAGCCATGACTGCCCTCTCTGCACCCACATGTTTAAGGACAGGGGTAGCCTGGATCTTACGAGGGTCACAGGCGGTCCCTTTCCAGGTCCGTGATTCCTCTCAGTTACCTCATGAGAGCTCTTCAGATGCATTTTTTTTTTAAGGAAATAGGAAGCCTGATCTCTTTCACTCAGCACCCTGGTCATTCTTGGAAGGGGAAGTTACTGTGGTTCCTTCCCCATCAATCGTTGAATTGGGCAATCTAGGTCCTAAATGCAGATGGGGTTCATTCACCCTTTCTTAGATAATTAGGTTTCAACTCCCAGTACCCTTTCTTCAAAAGAGAGCTGCATGGAAGGACACACTAGAAAACATGTATCTGCTCCCCCTACACACGCGAGCATGTGGAATGAGCGGTGCAGACCCCAGGCTTATGCCCTCTGCTCCAACACCACGGAGCACTCTGAGGGAATATTCCATACTGCTGGTGGCTGCAGGCTTAAGAAAGGAGGCGGAGAAACACAAGAAGTGTCTGGCACATGCCAGCCTCACAGGAGACCTTTGTGAGCATTCATTCTGTCTCGCCCTGGCCTCCAGCTCGGCCCCGTTGTCCAGGAGTAGGTGTCCTCAGGCCACAGCCCATAGCGTGAGTTGAAGTGGTCTTTATGGGGAGCCACATGCTTTATCAGGACACTGCCTCAGGGTCCTTGGCCAGAATCTCACCCCTACCTCACATGACACTGGTGTAGCTGGCCTTTCCTCCTGGGTCATCTGTTTGTAGGGCCCTGCCCCCGTATTGGCCTGCTGCCCAAGGGGAGGCGAATGGCCAGCATTAAAGGTGACGATTGGTCTTTCAGGGTTTGAGCCTGCATCAGCCCCAGCTCCCTCGGTCCCTGCCTGGCAGGGTCGCTCCATTGGCACAACCAAACTTCGCCTGGTGGAATTCTCCGCTTTCCTTGAACCACAGCGAGACCCAGACTCGGTGAGTGTGCTCAGAGAGGTGTGCATCAAATCCAGCACTTGCTGTCCATTTCCATTCCCCTTCACAATCCTTTCCCCTGCCTTCAAGCCTGACAAAGAACCTGAGTGGATGTGGACCTGAAGAATAGCCAACCAGCTTTTCAATGAAGTAGAAGGTATTTCCATTGACAACCACGTTGAATTCCGAGCTGAGCGTTTGCGGGTGTGTTGGGCCTGACACTCCTGAGAACACTGAAGGACAGGGCCTTGATAGGCTCCTGCATTTGGTAACATTGAGCCTTTCTTGAGCCTCGCCACATGACTGACGGCATTAGGCAAAGCTGTTTATATGTACAATTATGTGTTACCCTCATCAGAACCTTATAAGGGTAGGTACTGTCTGAGGGATGACGGGACAGAAATTAAGCAATTTCCCTGAAGTCACACTGTTAATAGTTGATGGATTAGAGATTCAAACTTACGTTTTTCAAACTCAAGCATAAACATTTAGCCAGGATTCTACGCTGCCTTTCCAAGATAGCAGCTATGTTTTCTCATGATAGCAGGTTGTTATCTTCTTAAGGAGAAGTAACAAGATAGTACTTTAGCAATTGGACATGGAATGCATTGTAATATAAATACTAGGAAAGTTGGCATCTGGACTCTATTCCATGTCCCCCCACACCCCCTTTGAGTGTTGCCATCCCTCCCTGCTGGTCCATCATTTCCCATTCCTATGTGAGCCTCCCCCAAGTCAGCCCAAGGCCTTTGCCTCACTCCCTCTCCTTGGCTGTGAGGGTGAGCACTGCATCTGCATGTGGGCAAGTCCAAGGCAAACACTGGAGAAATGGTGAGCTTGTCTTTGGGAATCTTCACCAACCCCTTCCTGTGCTCCCTATCGCTGATCTCCAGGGCCACTGAAAGCCATGCTTTCCGTGTGTCTGCCGCCTTGCTGTCGCTCTGTCACCAGGAAAAGGTGTCACGAGTGATTTCACCATCTGTTGTGAATAACTCAGATACTGAACACTCACGGGTGACCTCTCCTGGGAGGATTTGCACTTGAGCTTGGTGGAAAGCCTCTGGTGACAGGATGGGGGAGACGCCCTGGGCAGAGGCTTCCACCAGCCATCACCACAGCAGAAGCTCAGGGGAACGCTGTGCAGCCACTGACATTTCTGTCTGTGAGTTGTGGACTCTGGCAACTGGGAGAAAAATAGAGCCTGCTCCAAAATTAGGCGAAAATGAAGGCGATGTAAGTAGGCCATTGGGCCTATTAAGGCAGGTATCGGAAAATAAGGTTATTGAAAACAGGGAAGGGAAAGCCAACTAGATCATTTTTCAGTAGCTGAGTGGTTTTACAGGAAGGGTGATGGCAATGGCCTTTTCCTGATTGGCCTTTCCCTGATGAATGAAAAGGTTTGGCTTTGTGGCTTCGATTCTAACCCATGACTTTAACGATCCTGAAACAAATGGAAGGCCTGATGTGAGTCAATATTCCTGGGCCTCTCGAAAAAAGTAATTGTATGTTAGGGGGCCCAAGATGGGGACTGAGAAATTGGAATTCAGTCAACAAATACTTTTTAAACACTACATGCCAGCCCCTGTTTCAGGTATTAGGGATTCAACAAAGAAAACAGCCCTTATTCTAGTGGAGCTTCCCTCCTAGGTAGAGACGACAACAGTAACCACCCCAACAAGTGCACGCAGGCACACACACTCACACAGAATGTGAAGTGATGCTAAGTGCTTATGTGGAATGACGATCCTTCTGCACAGGTGAAAATCAATTGCTCTTTAGAATAAAAAGGTATAATTTCAGAAAATGTCATATGTTGATGCTTTTGGCTTGTTACATTATGATTTTAAGTTATGTCTATCAGATAATGCTAACCAAAACTGCACCACTATTTTGAAATTATTTTACGAAATTGTAACATCAGTCTCACTTGTTAATGCTGCTTCTAACATTCTGTGTTACAAACCCTGATTTTGCAGTGATACACAAATGAGTTTAATGTATATAAATGAATTCACGACAGGTTGTGAGTAGTATATATATTTGATTTTAGTGGAGATGTGAGGGTCCGGAAAGAGAGTTCTTACGCTAGAGGAAACAGGGAACCCTTGGAGAAAAAGGTGATTGAGGCATTGAAATGGGGGAGAATTGATGAAATTATTTACAGCACTTTGTGGATAACTCAGGCGCCAGCTTGTTAGATTCTATAATATGTACTTTATTTTGCAAAAGTGAGGTGCTGTTACAGTGAACATGTAATGGCATTTCAGGACCAAGGTCACCCTGAAAAACTTGCAGCATGTGAATGGTTCCAACCATAGTAAAGTCACCTAAAATAATTCATCTGGGACATTTAAGTGAATGTGGATGTACTCTACTTAAAACTTTAACATCAAGTATTAAGCACATTAATTAGATAAGGAAGCCAGCAAGGTGACAAGTAATTAAAGGTCCCCAAACAGATTGAACTCTGTATTTGGAGATCTTTGTCTCCATGTAGGCATGTACACATTTCTCCCTGCTTCTCCATAGTGGCTTAGGCTCATTGGAATCATGGGGTTATAGATAGTGCTGGCAAAAAGCCAGTAAATAAATCAATGCGCTGGTGCAGTGCTAACTGTTTTTCATTAGTGATTTCTTCTATCCTCATCATAGCCCGGTGAGGTAGGTCATTCTGTTCCATTCTGTAGGAGAGGTTTGGAGAGATTGCTGTCTTGCAGATAGTCAGTGGCTGTGGCCAGGTTTGAACCTTGTGGTGGCTGTACTATTTCCCAGATAAGGCATGAGCAAGAAAGCCAAAAGGAGAGCCTCGTGTGCCGCAGTCCCGGGTGGCCTCCCTTAGTTACCACTGCTCTGGAAATTCACTCTTCATTTTAACACATAGTCTTCATCGCCATCACTGAAGACTACTTCATGACTCTGCCACCCTTAGCATTGGCAGCACTAGTAGTAGTACCAGCAGTAGTACCATCTGTGTACATAGCCAAGAGTGTGCATTATCTTACTTAATCCTGTGACGTGGAAATGGGATTCAGATCCAGGCCTGCTGATTCCACATCCTGAGATTGTAACCCGAGAGTGTGTGGTCCTTGTGTACCTGGTGGTAGGCCTGTTTTGTAGGCTGTAGCTGGCTAGGCTCTCTAAACTAAAGGAAGAATAATCTGTGGGACGAGCGCCCCCTGCTGGCTCTGCATCAAGCATAAACCAAATGGCAGGGTTTCCTCAAGTTGGTTGTTTATATTGGTGGAGAACCAGCAAGGTAGTCCCCCTCTGTTACCTTTGGCTCCACTAGAAGCTAAGAGAAAAACAGGAGAGGGTTAAGAAAGGAAGGTCTAAAAAATTAAGACTGTATTAGAAGTGGTTAGTAGTGCTTGAAAATACACTTTTTATGTGATTTCAGTGTTGCATATCAAAGGACTTCAAATGTTAAGTGTAAGATCCTCCATCGCCTGTAATCAGGGCCCAGTTCCTGGAGACTGAGTTAGGCAGCTGCTGATTGAGACTGCTGAAAGCCTGATCTTGGTGAGCTGTAAGCTGAATCGTGTGCATGCATGGGGAGTGGTTTCCCTGATAAAGGAACTAGTGGACTCCCTCTACCCCTACCCTGGGACACAGCAGGTTCTTCCAGCCCCCCCATAGCTCAGCCACATCCTGCCCCACAGCTGGCAAACCCCTGCTGGTGCAGAATTCCCAGGCACCAGACTGTATGCTTAATGCTTGTCATGGTCTATATGCCAGAATAAGCAGGACCATGTGCAGGAAGAGAGTGTGTGAGGGTTGAGTTAGGTAGATGTTACGCAGCCAGAGAAGGGAGAATTTGGGGATGGAGAGGGAGGGACGAGGAGATTGTCTCTTTAGATTTTGAAAACGCACTGTCTTGCCAAAGAAGAAGAAAAGTTCCACGATGGAGGTAACAAACCTGAACAGGGAAGGCACATCCAGCTCCTAACAAGCGCCTTGATACATGATAGCAATGACATTAATGGTCGGCACCTACTGAGCTGCATTATAACCACTACAGCCAAGCATTTGACTTGGGTACTGGTCTTATGTCCTGTCTGTCAGGGAAGGAATGGAGGCTTTGACGCATTAAAATACATTATCAAGATCCACTCTCAGGAAGTGGCTCTGCCAAGGTTTGGCTCCACTCTATTCCTCATCACTTCACTGTGGTTTTGGAGACATCAAAAAATTCTTCAGACATAAAAACAGCTGACTTCCAAAGTATAACATGCAGGCTACATGTTAGCAGGGCCCTTCACATGGGGCGAGGATCGGGCTGTCTTTTCTCTGAGCTCCTTTTCCAACCTGCAGTGTTGTGAGCCTTCTCAGGGTTTGGGGCAAGGCACGAGAGAGGCCTGGAATGTTTCCAGTGGGTCCTTAAAGCATATCTCCTGTCATACTCTTGTGACAACACGTTCGTACTAGTTGAATGAGAAAGCTGGTATCGGAATGCTTACCAGTGATGTGAGATTTGGGGCAAATGACTTCACAGCTCAGCCTGATTTCTGTTGGTACAGTAGGCATAATAGAACCACTCTCATTATTGCTGCGACAATTACAGTTAGCAACATCCCTGGACCTATTGAGCACTCCACACATGGTTTTTGGAACCTGAATATCTTAGAAATGTAGCAGGAAATTGGGCCAGACAGATGGAGGGATCTGGCTTGGGAAGGTCTGCTCACCAGGTGTTTTGGACTCTATTGAAACTCAGATGGGAGTCAGAATATTTTTTTAATTCTTTTTTTTTTTTTTTTAGTAGATAGTATATTCATGTGATCAGAAATCTATAAGCATAAAAGAATAGAAGCAGTCTTCACTACCTTCTAATTCCTATCCCATTCCAGGCAGGAATCACCTTTGCTAGTTTCTTGTGAGTATTTCCACAGATTTTAATACATGGACAGTATACTATGAACATATTCTCACCCTCCTTTTTATTTATTTTTTAAAAAATATATTTTATTGATTTTTTACAGAGAGGAAGGGAGAGGGACAGAGAGCTAGAAACATCAATGAGAGAGAAACATCAATCAGCTGCCTCCTGCACACCCCCGACCAGGGATGTGCCCGCAACCAAGGCACATGCCCCTAACCGGAATCGAACCTGGGACCCTTCAGTCTGCAGGCCGATGCTCTATCCACTGAGCCAAACCGGTCAGGGCTCACCCTCCTTTTTAAAGAGAAGTTGTGATCTGATGTGTTTCAGGAAGATGACAGCTGTAGCAGGTCAGAGAATGGGCTGGGCTAGGAGATGAGTGATAAGCTCCAACCCAGGACACAAGCAGTGACCCAGGGGACAGACGTTGTGTCGATAACTTTAAAAGGTCTTAGGGGTTGGTTAGCTGTGGAGGAAGAGGATACTGGAAATGACTGAGCTTTTGAGACTGGGGACGGTAGTATGATTTGAAAAGTCACAGAACAAGGAGGAAGCAGGTTAATCGCCTTTCCTCAAAAGAAACCTGTTGAAGGGGTTATTGGAAACAGAGACGTTCGGCAAGTTTAAGTTAAGAACAGCCCAACACCGAGCTTATAGATGACAGGGTTGATATTTGAACTTTGTCCTAATCCAGAGCCCAAAGTTTAAAAAATTTGGGAAGGTAGCAGCAACGACCAACATTTAAGGGGGTCTTTACCACGCATTCATCTCACAGAGAAGGATGCACCCCCTGGGGGAGTGCAGAGGACAAGGCTCATTACCGCTTTGTAAGTGGCAGCCAGCGCAGGAGGGTGGTCAGGACATTTGGAGAAGGAGGAAAGAAAGGACACTTGACTCAGGTTCCACAGGAGGAGAGAATTCCTGGAAGGTCCCCAGGCTTGGGTGATGGCAGGTCCTCAGCCAGGAGGCAAGGGGTTTTGCTGAGATGTCCTGACCTCTTTGTTTCGAAGTGGCTGGAACAGCCCAAAGCATGGAGCCTCCTGGGTGTGAGGAGTAAGGCAGCAATCTTCACAGCCTGAGCAAGCTTGAGGTCTCCCCTTCAGGGGAGGCTGCACTGAAGTTCTGCAAATACATCCTACAGAGCACCTGATTCTTTCCCATAAAGGCAGTTGGTCAAATGTGGGCCCAAGCATAATTTAACTTCCTATCTGTACAGTTTCTTTCAAAGGCCTAATTCATGGAGAGCTAAAAGTCTTTTGTTAGACCACAGACTCTGTCTTTGCTTTGGAAAATGTGACCAGCTGAGGAAATAAGGCATTGATGAGGCCCGGCGCAGAAAGAAGGATGAATGGTTTGCATGGGCTTCAATGGGAGAAATAAGGAAACAAGATCAAAAGCAAGGTTTGAGTTCCCGATTGCCAGGAGGGTCCTTGCCTGGGTCCTGGGCAGGATGGAGGAGGCCAAGGTTTCTGTGAAGAAGCTTCCAAGCCTGCAGTGGCTGCTGGGGCTGATGCTGCATCTCATTTGTGGGGTTCTGTATTAATGGGAAACAGCTGTTTGGGCAAATCGATTTCTGGTCCTTTAAAAAAGAGGTTCCTCTATCCCAGTTCATAGCTTGTGTGTATCTCATTAATAGTAGACCTGCAAGCCAGCATCTGTGCAGCTCCCTGTGGCTCACACAGAACTGTCTTGTTTACTGTTTCATTTGACCTTCACATTGACCCCCAGATATCAGCAGGCCAGGTGTCATCCCTGTGTTCAGAGGAGGAAGCCAAGGCCCAGAAACATTAAGGTACTTGCCTCAGGTCACAAAGCTCAGAACCAGCAGAGCCAGGATTCTACCCACGTGTTGTTAATGTCTGCGTCCTATGCTAAGAATAAATGGTCAGAAAGCACACTTGTCCTGCAGGCTCTCAGAGGAAGGCCACAGCTGCTCTGACAGTTGGCTCTGCCCAGTATATGTGCTTTCCCCAGACTTTTCTCATATACATTACCAAATGTGGTCTTCCAGTAGGGCATGGAGATGAAGCATCTTTCTGAGGTTGAGGTGATGGCTCCCTGGGGTGCGGTGTGGTTTTGCCACCCTTTCTCGCATGACTGCCCAGCTATTCTATGGGCTCATCCGTGCACTTCTCGCAATAGCAGTGGATGGTTTACTTCCAGTGTCTGAGCTGCTCTGGGCACTCACTCTCTCTCTCTTCATTACCATTTGGGGATGAGGCAATTGAAAGCATCTGGAAATCTGGGTTTTACAGACATTTCACAGAGGCCCCAGCCAGGCTCCATCTGCTTTCCTTGGCAGGTCAGCCCCACACCCGCTTGCCTTCCTGGTTGCTGTCCCTGTACTCAGCCAGTGGCCCTTACAGCTGCACTTCTGTGGGGAAGACACACCGCTTTCTATGGAAACAGCAGACCCTCTAAGAGATGGAGGTGGACGTGGGAAGTGGGGGTGAGGGCATGCATCCTGGTGTGCGATCTGGGAAGGAAGGACTTGCTTGCTCCTAGTTTCTTGTTTTCAATGTTTTGGAGAAGCACAGGGAGGGCATGAAGCAGCACCAGGAGCAGGTAACCAGACAGGGCTGGCGTCTCTGAGCAGTCAGCCCAGAATGGAGTCTACTTGTGCAGGAGCCCAGGAGAGCCCCGCCTGTCCCCCCAAGGGCTGATATTGTGGGCCACTTTCCTTGTCTGGCCCTGCAGCCACTCTGGGGTCATCACAGGTTGCCCAGGCTGCTCTGGGAGTGTCTGGACAGGGAGTCCTGGCAGGGATGTGACAGGAAGCAAATACAGGTGATTTGTCCTTGTTCTGTTCCAACTTGTACCTTATCATCCCTTGACATGAGTTATTTGTCTTAGTTTCTTTAAATTCCTAAGTGGATTATAATTTCTCTCTTGGTATTATTTGACAGCAGTCATTTTTCAAGGTTTTACTAACGTTCTTCAAATACTTGGAATTTTTGGGACAAGTTTATGAAAAGACCGCCATCTTCAGGTCAGACAGTGTACTGCAGCGCCGAGACATGTCATAAGGAGCAGCCCCAATGCCAAGAGTAGATTTATGGGACTTTTCCTTCTTTTTCCACAAAAAGTGAACTGCCTCATCTGAGGTCTCTAGAGTAAAATGGATTGGCAATCCTTTAAAAAAAGAGAGAAAAGAAAGAAAGACCCCAGGGGCCCCTGTGGAAATTGTCTGGTTGTCTCATCCTTGGTGATGGGCGCCCTCCCACTTGCCCCAGCCCCACTTATAGGACAGATTTTGCACACTTGAGAGAGTGGGCTCTGATGTGCCTGTGGGAAGTGTGGGGGCAAGATCACTCCATGTGCACATCACCCCCACCTCGGCCACTCTACATTACAGTAGCTAATGGCATTGTCCATGCAAGGAATCACCTTAATGTATCTGAAACTTTCCTCTCAATTTCTGCTTTAAAGTTTAGTATTTCACTTCTGTTGCTGTCAGAAGGATGGCCTGACTTTCAAATGATCTCTTCCGAAGTAAAGAAGCATCATGATTATTTGGGGAAATGTAATAACAATAAGTGGGCACAGCATTATGTATTTTCCATGCGTTGCCTCATTTAATCCTGTGGCACTCCTTCAAGGTAGTCCTGCTTATTCCTCCTGTATTACGGAGGTGGAAAAGGCAGCAGAGCGGCTGGAGTCGCTGTCCCAGATGACTCAGCTGGACACTGGTGCCAGCCCCAGGGTTCAGACCAGATCCCATCTGACTCCTCAACCTCCCTCAGCAGCAGAGTGAAAGAGAGCCAGGAACCAGGAGAGAAAGTGACCTCTCAGAACAGCTGTGGGGGCGGAGGAAAGCCCTTTGTGAAACCCCCAGGGCAGCTAAATAACGCTTTGCAAGTAACTTTGTTGAGTTTCTAGGATTACATTCACCTTTTCACTACATAAAACTGCTGTGAAAAAGAACTGGAGGGATTACAGCAGTAAAAAGAGGAAATGAGCATTTCCCCAAGTTGAAAGAAATCCGTGTGTTAAGGATGTGTCAGGTGCTGCTAAGCACGTGTCAGGTTGATCCAGGTAGGATTTTTCTGGTGCGACATCGTTCTTTTGGGTGAACCTTGCAGGCAGTCAGGGTCCCATCTTCTGGCCAGTCATCCTGAGAGGCTGGGCCTTAGGAAGGCTCTGTGATCTCAGTTCTTTTCAGGTCCAGGGAATTTGTGGTCAGCTAGAATAAGCAACCTGAAGCACGACTCCTAACGTTTTTGTTTCCCTTTATAGTCCTTTCTCTCCCTCAAAGAACTCTAGGTTGTTTCAAGGTAGTTTTTATTTAATTTAATATGGTACATATGCTTTATATATAAGCCAAACAGAGCCTCACTCATGGCCTGAGGAAAAGCAGCAGCCCTGCCCCAGGTCTTCCCACCTCACAGCCCTCCTCCTCAGGGACACAACCCTTCGGCCACGTTCTTCAGCTATCATCTCCATATTTCTAAATAACATGCTTATCCTGTATATCTCAGCCCAACAATTCTAGACATTTTCTGTTGACTTTTTACTGTGGAAGATCAGGACTTAGCTCTAAATTTAGCATAGGACACACCGGCCCCCCCCCCCCCCCCCCAACCCTCCTAATGCAGTTATATCACAAGTTTTGGTTTAAGTGTTTATATTACAAACCTGTGTCAGGTTTGTGCACAGCATGGTTAACGTGTGATGTGTTAGAACCGTTTCTTGATTGTAAAGCTTGTTATTTTAGGGTTTGTCATTTCTTTTTTATTATTTTATTTTATTTGTTCAGTTTTTACATTACATGAATTCATCCTCACAAATTCTAACAGAATTCTTAAACTCTTCTCCAGATGGTCACATAAGTCAGGGAATCTCTCAGGTCCACATCCCCTTGGTGACATCCCTCGGGGACTCCTCCAGCTCTTCATCCACTGGACTGATCTCTGTCCAGGTCAGCAGCCCAGCTGTTGGCCAGCAAGTTCCTCTTCCTCTCTCCTGGGTCTGGGCATCTCTCTCTGTTTTGATTTACTCCATTTCATAGGAACGTATCCTTCTACAGCTAACTGAGAATGGTTACAGGGATCAATTTCCTGAAACCTTACAGATCTGAGAGTGTTATACTCTCACGTGTGATGGATTACTTGGTTTTCATCAGGGTTTTGCCTTAGAGATGTGAAACTTAACTCACATTTCCGAGGAGAATTCTATACAGGTTCTCTTTGCTAATGAGAATAAAGTCATTTATATTTTTTAAAAAAGCAGGTAAATGCTGACGTAGGTCATGTGACCTGCAAGAGATGTTGACTGTCTTTAACCTCAGCCTTTTCTCTAGGAATCTTTGAGAACCCATGGTTACATGGGCAACACAGGATTGACTATAGAGGCAGTAAGCTAGTTCTGTCTAGTCAACTCTGTAGGATCTGTGAAGATTCCCTGTGCCTAGCACAGTGCTTAGGGTATATATTACCCCCAATACTTGGGGCTTTGGTTTGTTGTTTTCACATATTTATTTTTTGCCTTTCAGAATAGAATGACTCTTTTTTTGGTTTTGTCCCGCCTTTAGTTTTGGGTAACCAGCCCTGCTAGAAAGAAAATAGGATTTATTTGGGAGGGCGGGGGAGAGAGGGAAGGATGTGTCTACCCTGGCCTTCTTCCCTTCTAAGGAGAACTGGCAGGATGGAAAGTAGTAGGTAGAGCCTCATCAAGTGGTTTGTAGATTTTAATTTCATTAAAACTTGAACCCACACCTATCAGATAGATTTTTTTTTCTTTTCAGCCTCTGGATTTGGGGGCACAGGAACTCCTGAGCTGCCCAGATTGAGTTAGGGGGAGAGCTAGGTCTGTTTGTCTCACTGTTGTGGTCTCCAGGACACCTTTAGTCCTTGGTATTCTTAGCAACAAAGTCACCTCTTGGCAGGAACAAAGCCACTCAGATGCCAACAGTCAGGGTTTGGTTTCAAGTCACCAGCCTTGGAGAGTCAGTGCCCGATTTCCTTTGGCAAAGATAGCCTGTCCCTTCTCGGTTCCTATCAGCCACTTGGGCACAAAGGTAATTTCCTCAAAATAGAAACCTTTCAAGACTCTGTCTGATGCATCTGTGAATCATTACGTTTCTCCCAAATTCTAATCTAACATCTTAGAATTTTGAAAACACTAGTTAGCTTCTTTCATTTTTTTCTCAAATCAACTTTGAAACCAACAGTAGATCTGTGTTAGAAGGGTCTGGGCATTTTCTTCTGGGAGACCGCGTGGTTGGTATTTGCACCAAGATGCGTGCGTTGACAGATCCAAGTTTTATTCTTAACTCCAGGACTAATCCCGGATGTGTGATCTCAGACAGGCCCGTTCATCTCTAAGCTTCTATTTCCTCATCTGTAAAATGACTTTAATAAAATCCATGTAACAATGTCATTGTGAGGCAAGGAGTACAGTACCTGAGACCACATTGCACATCTCCTTTTACCCACTGATGAGACTGGAAGCTCCTTAGCAGTTGTGCTTTATAGATTTCTGTGGGCTTTTACTCGTATTTGCTTGTAACTGAAAAGATGATGTAACAGACAGTGTTAGAGAAAACCTACAGAAAGATCAAAGGCCCTCGGCCCCACCCCATAGCCTCACCTCCCTAACACAGCCACGGCTTTGACTTTGTGTAAACATTTTTTCCTTTCTCTTCCCGCACAGGCACACTCTGTTGTTTCCCAGTAGCTTCCAGGCCTCTGCCCCACCAGACAGTCTCCACGTAACTGGAAGGAGCAGAGGAAGGGACCACCTCAGAGCTTGACAGGTTCCACTTGGTTTTTCACTTTAGCGGATGCCTTTGAGGGATTTCGAATGTGAGGAGGGCTTAGCCTTCTCCCAGAAGATGCCACACTCCCCGTATGTGCAACACTGTGGACCACTGTGGGGGGTTGGGCCGCCCACCCTTTGGCTTTGTGGTCTGAGATCCACGACGTGAGCCGCGGGTCACAAATTTGAACCAGCACTTCCACCGGATATTTTTACAGGGTTGTGATAAAATGAGTTTGGGAAACTTTGGGTTATACAAGGTTTAAAAAATGTCTCTTTACTGTAGTGCTTTTAATATGCTAATATTCGCTGTGAATCTCAAAGAAGGAGCTTCTATTAAAAAATGGTAGCATCCAGCATTATTGAATGTTTACTCTGTTGGATCTAGGAGTTCTAGTGTGCTCTGTATAAGCAGTGTCTCATTTAAATCCTACAGCCACCCTATGGAGTAGATGCCATCACTCTCCCCATTTTAGACACTGGGGAAGCACTGCCCGTTGTCATAGCTGATTTGCAGTATTCTTGGTAGGCTGCCCTAACCGATCCTTTTACGTGGGGCTTCTATGAGGTCAGTACTCGGAAAGATGCTACTTGGAGAAATGCCAGTTTAAACTCAAAAAGTGTGTAGGGACTGCTAGGCGAAGAGAGACATGAGGTTTCTCTTTGAACCCTGTTAAGTTCGGAGCTCCCTGGAACCCATGCACCCCCAGATGTCTTTGTGTCCCATTAGGTGGGTCTTAAGGCTTATACAGCAGGAAGGGCAGGCAGGGAGGGTCGGAAGTAGAGCATCTAGGCCAGAGGTTCTCAAACTTAGGTGCATATTGGAATTTGCCTACCGAGCATTAAAAAACACTGATGTGTCTGGCCACATTCTCAGGGATTCTAATTTAGTCTTGGTGGAGTCCAGGCATTGGTGACTTTTAAATGCTCCTTGGTAATTCTGCTGCAACCTGGGTGAGAGCCATTGATTTGGACATTCTTCTCTGTGGTTCAGTTTCCGGAAGTATCTTATACCAAAGCAAGGCAAAGAAAGGGTTTCCTTTGTAAGTTAAATGTCTTCTTAGGAGTTTGGTGTTTTTGTTTCTTTCTTTGTGTGTGACTATGAATGACTGATATTCCTTTGTTAGCAACCTCTTGCTAACCTTATGCCATGAATCCTCTCCCCTGACCCTAATGTTGCACTGATAGCCACATATTAACGGGCCCTTATGCAGAAGTTTGAGATTGGTTACTAAGGGGATCTGATGAGAAGAGGCTCAGCCCTTTCATTTCAGAGGTAGGTAGATACCATAGCTCAGAAGGCTGCATCTATGCTGCTGCTAGGGGAGCTGGAGTGAGAAATGCATTCTGGGTGATGATGTTAGCTAACTACACACATACTTTTTATTGGACTTACACTGTAAATAGTAGGCTCCAAAAGGTATCGCTGTCATTTTCAGCTGAGTCTCATGAAACCGGATAATAGAATTGTTTTTGATTTGGTAGTTGGATAATTTAAGCTGTTGTTTACTACTATGTCTACAAAAAGCCTTTCTTAGGCTTTGG
Source organism: Murina feae (assembly GCA_004026665.1). Classification (NCBI taxonomy): domain Eukaryota; kingdom Metazoa; phylum Chordata; class Mammalia; order Chiroptera; family Vespertilionidae; genus Murina; species Murina feae. Next base: position 46,077 of record PVJC01004955.1, read on the forward strand.
GAAAATATATACCCTTGTCAATAAAATACAATGACTGTTTCACTATGTGGTGTACCTGAAACTAATATATTACTGTATGTCAACTCTAATTTTAAAAAAAGATGATTGTTTTTGCCCTAAGTTATAATGACTTTTCTAACATCTTCATCTTTTCAAAGGTATGGACCCTCAGCTAATCGAGGCGTAATTCCGGGATTTTAAGACCTCTTACTCTCTGTCCAGTTCAAGGTGCTTGTGTCCCAGGTTGTGCAAAGGGTTTGTAACGGGAATGTCTCTGTTGGCTTCTTGCAGTACAACAAACACCTCTTCGTGCACATTGGGCATGCCAACCATTCTTACAGTGACCCATTGCTCGAGTCAGTGGACATTCGTCAGATTTATGACAAATTTCCTGAAAAGAAAGGTGGCTTAAAGGAACTGTTTGGAAAGGGCCCTCAAAATGCCTTCTTCCTCGTCAAATTCTGGGTGAGTAAGACCTTGCAGCGATTTCAGTGGCTTTTGTTTGAATGGTCAAGTCCCATGTGAGTGGGGAGCAGCAGCACAGCTGGCCATGGATGCGCCTGACGGCATGTGCACCTGTACCTCAGGATTGCCGTGGGCCATGGATGCGCCTGACGGCATGTGCACCTGCACCTCAGGATTGCCGTGGGCCATGGCTTGCGCCTGGGCTTGTGCACCTGCACCTCAGGATTGCCGTGGGCCTGGGCTTGTGCCCTGCTGCTTCTGCCAAACAGCAACAGGCGGGCGGCCTCTTTGGGCTTCAGGGCTCACTCACGCAGTGACAAGAGGCTTCCCCAATGGGTGGAATCAGGATGGAAAACATAGGCCACTAGACCCTCTTTCTCTTCTCACTCCGTTAAACAAAGCAACCTGTAAATTCCACTGTCGCATAGGACCTGGGGCATAGTTAGGGCTGGGACGAAGATACAGTTGCGTGGGCTTCAAGATCTTAGAAGTGCCTGAGAGAATACAAAATGGCTTTGCCCAGATGTGCCTCATTTGTGCTTTAAAACATTAAGAGGAGATTCCACCAGCTGCTGGGGCTCCCTGAGGTCCCACAGCCTCTGGGAGGCGTTTTGCTCTTCCTTTTCCACTGGTCAAGCAGGGGCCAGGACATTGCTGATGGGTCAGAGACTTGAAAGCAGCATGAGTACCGTGGGTGTGTACTGGGGTTAGGGGGCAATAGCAGACCAGATGATCTGCTAGCACTGTTTATAAGTACTCCGTCTTTAGAAAGAGAACAGCTTCAAAGGTGTACACTCCTTAGCATGGCATCAGCAGCCCTACGTGAGCTGGTTCCAGAGCGTTTCCCTTGCTCTGTCCTGTGCCCAGCCTCCGTGTGCATCTGTTGTACATTTCCCTTCAACTCCTCCTCCATGGGGCCAGCTCTCTTTCCCTTTGGGGTGGCGGTCGTTTATTATCGCACCTTCCTCACTCAGGCAGACCATTGATTTTCATTTTACTCCCACCGCATGTTGTGGGTAATCAGTTCCCATGCTGTGTCATAATTATGTGGATGTGTGTCCCACTCCTCGCTGGACGCCCCCGGCTGCCTCTGAGGGACCATATTCACAACAGTGGAAATCGCTTATTGAATACCCGCTGTGGGCTGGGGGGCGCGCTAGCGCTGTACATGCATCTCATCCAGTCCTCACGGTGTTTAGTGGCATTTGCTTCGTATTCAACTAAGGAGACAAAGACTCAGATTATGAAGGACAGGCTTCGTGCAGGGTGGGGACTTGGGTCTTGAAACTGGGCAAGTTTGACATTAGTGCCTCTGCTCTATTCCCTGACTACTTCACGCCCTGTGGGTTCTGGCCATGGAGTCCGCCTGGGAAGGACTCTCCATGTCTCCAGTACAAGTGCCCAACACACACACACACACACACAGCCCAACAAATGGGGAGACAAGTGGATGAATTAAGGAAAAATTTGTGTTTTAAATTCCTTGGAGGAAAGTTTACATATTACATTTAGTTTGTTTAGCTTCTGTTATACTTGCATGGTAACTAGCTCTAGTTTTTCATGCTTTCGTATTAAATTTGAACTATAGAAATAGCCTTCTACTGATATTAATGTTCTTAGGATGGGTAATATATGTGGATAACATGGTCAAAAAAGGTCGTTTCTCCTTTTTAAATTGGTGGCTGCCACTTTGTGATGATTGGAGGGTCACTTATATGATAACAGAAGTTTTCTAAGTGTGGCCTGCGGGACCCCTCAGGGGGTTCTTCAGTTTTCTTTTAGTGGATTCACAAGGTCAAAACTGCTTTCATTATGACAAGGAGACATTATTTGCCTTTTGCACCCTGCTGATATGCACACTCTGTTGGCTCAGAAGTGATGGGGGTATGCACACACAGTTAAAAAAAAAAAAAAAAAGAACCAGTCACACCAAGAATGTTCTTTATGAAGCTTACCCATCTGGAACCTAGAGTGCACATTGAAAACGAATGCTGGGAGCCTGCCTGCCACATCAAGGAAAACAGCTGCCAATAAGTGCTACAAAAGATAAAATTTGAGCTTCCACATAAAAATAAGAATTTTGGAAAACTTGTATCTACCTCAGTGAACTTGATAGCTTCCTAGCACTTAAAAGACTTTTTGATGAGGTCCATAGTCAGATTAACTAATGCATTTTTTGACACTGTGCAAGATAACCCAGTGGACTTTAATGTGTAAGTTTACTGACATGGTTTCAGATTCTGCACTGCAGCTAGCCTTTAAGAAACTATCACCTGTCCAGTTTAGTTGTCGTAAAGAAAAATGACCACAGTTATCTGATGAGCTTATTCAAATAGTCTTCCCTTTTCCAGTTACATTTTTATGGAAGGCTGGAGTTTCTTCATGTCCCTCAGGCAAGGCAGCATATCCCGACAGATGAATGTAGAAGCAAGTATATTAATCTAGGTATTTCCCATTAATTTACACATTAAATGGATTTGCAAAATATAAAACAACACTAACTTCTCACTAACTTTGTTTTAACTATAGGTATGCCTAGTTTTTTTAAAAAACGTGTTAATATGTAACAAGCTTATTTTTTAAATTAGATAATATTTTTTTAAATTCAGTTTAAATTTCCAATACAGAAAATATAGATAGATGTAACCTATAGAAACAAGCTTTTTGAGATCCTCGGTAAAATTTAAGAGTGGGAATGGGGTCCTGAGACCAGAAAGATGAAGAGTTCTTGTTGTGAAGCATATAAAAAGAGACTGTTCTATCCACGTGAATTAAAAGTCATCAGAAATTGTAGGATATGATGAAAAGAAACCATTTTCAGTACTTTCAAATTAAACAGTATTGGTTTTTAATAAGTTTTTTATAATTAGCATGTTATTTGAATATAAAGTGTAATGGAAAGTGCTTAGCAAGTATGTTCTTGTTTTTGCTTCCAAACTTTCACCTGTTTTACTCAGGATGTGATTTTAATAAATGCTTTCAGGGTTGGACCTCTTCGGTCATTCATGAATGCCCAAATGAGGTGGTCTAGATTGCAGATGTTTAGAGTGTGTTGGTTAGTATGAGACATGCAAGTCTGACATAATTACTCCAATATTAGATATGAGTTTATTGAATTGAGACTTACAGAATTAAAATTGAGCATTTCTGTGAATATGATAGAAGATATTCCTTCTTAGGATAGTTAACAGTACTTAGCCTTTATAAAGAATTCAGTTGTAACTGTTAAAATAAATGAGGAAAGGCCATATGAGTTAGGTTTACAATTTGCTGCAGTTAGAAATCTCATGGGCTTCCTCTAATGACTGAGAATGAATTACACTTGGAATATCTACTCTATGAGTAGATGCTTCCAGTGAGTGTTTTCTGTTTATTTTAGAGAGAGAGTAAAGGAGAGGAAAAGAGAGAGGGGGAAACATTAATGTGAGAGAGAAACATCCATCAGTTGCCTCCTGTACACGCCCTGATTGGGGTGCTGTGACCTAGGATCGAACCCACAACCTGGGTATATGCCCTGATTTGGAATCGAACCAGTGACCTTTTGATGCATGGAACTAGGCTCCAGCCAAGCCACTGCAGCCAGAGCTAGCCATTCTTATTTTATTAGGCATTAATAATATGGCTTAGAATACATATGTATGTGTGTGTGTGTCAGTAACGAAATTGCTTTTAAAGTCGTCAAGCAGTGAGTATTCCAGACAGCTTCATCAGCCTTGTGTGGCATAATTTAAAAACAAAACAACTTTTCTATCGTCATTTTCTGGTCTTTGAATTCCTCTACTTCTGCAGTTATTTTTTCTTTCTACTCAGTCTTTTATCCTTCATTCTCTATTCCCTCCATTCTAAGACGTATACTTGGTACCATTTCAACAGTCCTAGAAGTGGAGTGCTCTGATAGTCAATATCATAAGCACCTTGCCTGCCCCTCCATAGAAGAGTAAGTGGTGATGTGGTTATTATTGCCTGCCTTTTGTGCCCCTCACCAATAGAGGGCATCTCATCATCTGCTTGTTTCCTTAGTTATTTGTGCTATAGTACTATATACTACTAGGGAAATTTTAGCTTAAGTTTAAGTTCCTAATTTTTATGGCTCAGAAAAATTACAGTTTGATGCAACATTGAAATTGTTATTATGATTGGGGATGAGTGTGGAAGCAGATTTATAGTAAGTGAGGCCAACATTTTGTACTGGCAGAAAACCATCCTTTTTTCTTTATAAAACAATGATCAGGTGCTGTGTGGGCCCCCAAAGGAAGATGTCCACCCACAAATGGTCAGAGCCCAGCTTGGTTTCCGCATTGGGGTTCATGCAGATGGGTTGCCAGTGGGATGGCAGATACTGCAGCTAATTTAAGATAAAATACCAACTGTCTTGGTATTGATCATAGAATTCCCAAAGCTGGAAGAGGTGGGTGTGATTTGCTCATGCATCCTGAAAGACAAAAACCCAGCTGCAGCTTAAGCTGACTTTCAAAAGAGGTTCCTTTCCAGCCACATGTAGCTTACTTAAGGAAATGAGAAATTATGTATTTAACCAAATAAGAAATTCAGTGAAACGATTATTTCTCAAGTAATTCTACTCTCTGTCCTAACAATGCTCGAGAGTGTCAAATTTTGAAACATTGGTGCAGAGAGAGCCACGTGTTACTAACAAGTTACTTATAACCCTTATGGCCAAAAGCTATTCAGAAGAACCATGAGTACAATAAAGGCTTAGTCGCAAATTTGATTGAACTAATAAAGAAGGAAATAATATGAAAATGAAATTGTATGGATGTATATCTCGTTGTTACAAAATAAAATTTGTATATATATTTAATACGGGTTTTTTTCTTTGAAATCATTATTAAAGTATGGGTGTCTTAGAAACCAGAATATATATGTTACCCTGTGATTTATTATGCTATCTTTTTAAAATTCTAGGAATTATGAACATTCAGTGTAAACAATTAGCAATATATTTGTAGTCACTCAACTTACTTTCTTAATATATTATTTTAGGGGAAGAAAAAGAAAAGCTAGTTTTACTAACCAAAGCAGATATGAGAAGATTTTATAAAACAGAGAAGGGGAAGTGAGCTGTTTGGAAAGGGGCAGCCTTTAGAAGATGCTTTCATCTCGGTGGGAATGAAAGCACAGTGTTTGGACAAAATGACAAGCACTATCCATTAAAGCCAGGCTTTCTTTAAGCAGAAGAAATTGGTGCACAAGTCAGCTGGCTGTATGGACGCCTGTCTGGAGTTCAGCCTGGTCTAACTGGATTCTGCATGACTTAGGTTGAATTGTAGACTTGAATCTATGATTTGGAACCAAATGTCCCTGTTGCTATTCATGGGAAAGGAAGTTAGCAAAATGTAGAGGGACAGGGGAGCCAGTAAGCTTGCACACCCACCTGTTTTGGTTTGATTTCATAAGAAACACATCTGGAGCTTGGTTAGCACTTCCTGCAGTGACGGCTGTCTGTTGGCTTTCTCCCTGTGTTCCCAGCCCCATGTTCTAAGCTGCTTCGCAGGCCTCCCCCAGGGAGCAGGGATCCTATGTATAGCATTTATTCAGCGGGGCATTATATGTGGTAGATTTTCCACAGCCCCCCCTCCCCTTGGCTGGAACGTTATTTCGTTCAACTAGAGAAATGGCTTCACACCAGGTACAAAAACTGCCTCTTAGCCAGTCTGACAGGGTGGGCAGATCTAGTAGGTACCTGGGAGTTTGTTGGGTAATCTTCCTCAGGAAATTTACTAAAGAGCAGGGAGGAGACTGCAAGAGACTCCCACAAAAACTGTTCTAGGTGATGTGTGGAATCATTAGGTCCTTATGAAAATAACTATTTACATTAGTAATAAATACACACATCACTAGTGAATCATTCACTGACTCTGACTTTGCTCTTAGAGAGCTGGGCAGACAGACATAAGTAAGAGGCAGGCACACAAGCAGATAAATGACTGCACTGTGGGGTAGAAGCCCACATGAAAATGTGGGCACACAGAGGGAGGAGGAGCCCTTTGTGCCTAAGGACATTTCAGAAGGTCTCACGAAGACATGGCATTTGAACTGAACCTTGAAAGAGTTGGGACAGTGGAAGGGGATGGGAAGGGGTTCTCAGGGGAAGTGAATGTTTGGACAGACACAGCCCTCCTGGACTGTGGCAGAGGACCCCGTGGCCACAGAGCTCACAGAGCTTGGAGAGATGAGAGCTGAGGGTGGAAACACTGATACCCAGGCAGTCACTTTATTTGAAAGGATCATTTCTGAATCCCCTGAAAACACAGGTAGAACTCCTAGGACCACCTGAAAAATGGGATTAGTAGCTCACTCTACTTTTCCCCCCAATCCTTAAACCTCAGACTCACCACAGAAACTTTTTTTTTTTAACCTTGAACTCTTCAGGACTATGCAGAATCTGAATGGGCAGTTCCCTGGACCTCATGGGAGAATCCATCTGACAGCTGTTCCTCTAATGCTTTCTGTCCTTGGTCATTTGGTTCAATGATTGCTAACAAAGCTGAGGTCAGGGTTCATTCTTTTTTGTGTGGGGCTATTTAGCTTTGCTCCCTGCCATGGTTACAGGCAGAGATGCTAAGCCTGAGCCCCACCAAAAGCTTCTGCTCCACAGAGGCCCAGGGGAAAGCAGATAGACACACCGTGCACTTCCCAGCATTTGCCCTGTAAGTGGAGGCCTGGTTAGCTTCACTGGACCTCAAGCAAAGCCTGAGGAGGGAAGAGCTGAAGTGATATAGTCAGTATGGCCGCCTATTTCCAGACTTAATTTTTCCAGGAATAAGTGGATTATCTGGACATAATCATAACCCTCCCACCCCCTAGAGATCTTGGTCAATTCTCTAAAACTGGACTTAGCCACTTGGTGATAAGTGAACTCCCTTCTCCCTTGGGCAGTATATGCTACCCACCCACTCATTTTAATTTATTTTTTGTATTTCAAAAGCAATACAAGCGCATTGTAAATAGTCCTAGCAGTTCAGAAGACTATAGAAGAAAAAGTGAGACCCTCCACCCCAACCCTGCATCCTCCTGTACTTTAATATGCATCTACAAACATTGTAGGCTCCATTGGTTTTTCCTTAAATGGGTTACACTTCATTTTTTTTCTAACTTAAGATACCTTAAGTATAAGATGTCTTACAGCAATTGGAATTGGAGGATAAGTCCCAATTCTCGTTATTCCTTTTAGTGAAGATGACTTGTTAGTAGAGTTGCCAGATTTAGCAAATGAAGATGCAGGCCACCCAGTCGAATTGGAATTTCAGGCAAACAGTGTATAATATTTTAGTGTATATATGTCCCATGCAATCTTTGGGACATGCAGATACCCAAAAAAGTGATGTTTCTCTAAAAATCAGATCGAACGTGGTGGCCTGTAGTTATTTGGCAGCTCTGGGCTGAGTTGACTGATTTTGCTATTGTTTTATGTGAGACTTGCCCAGGAACTCCAGACCAGAAAAAGGCCCTGTTTCTGGGTTTGGAAGGGGGGGTCCTGGGCCTGTGCTCGCAGGCCCGATGCCTGTGGCCTGTGCAGGGCCAGCTCAGCTGGGCGCCCTGCGCTCATTAAGGCCTCCTTTGGAAAGAGCTGACCTGGGCAGCTGCTTCGCGCTTGGGCTGAGGCCTTGGCTCTTTCATCTCAGCTACTGGGTGAAGCCACCAGTGGCAGTTACCTGAAGTGGTGTGGATGATATTAATTGAATTTTTCCTTAATGAATGCTGGTATTTGTAGGAATTTGCAATGCAAACAGCCAGTCTTTCAAGCGGAGAGTATTGTAATTAGAGCAAGCTTTTAAGATTCTTTGAAGTACTAAATGTTTATGAAATTCAAATAGGGATGCCAATCTGCACAATAAAGAGGCTCTTGGTAGTTTTTAAAATCTTCTATTTTGTAGATGTAAATATATGCCATAATTAGTAGGAAGTAAGTTGAGGAGCGAGGGCTGAGTTTATTCCCATTATTCTTATTAAAAACAGCTGTGGCAGACCTACAGCTGCCATCTTTTTGTGCTGGGCAGGGGGTACAAGGGCCCTAAGTGAACAGGTTCAAAGGCTTGCTTCCCTACAGGCAGCTTCAAGGTTCTCCCCAAGGGCAGGTTGCTTTTCTGGGGAATTCTCCCACAGCCATCCATTTCCCCCCATCCCAAATCTTCTGTTTGCAGATGTGGGCTGGCTTCTGAGGTCTTGGCTAGGGGCAGGGACGTGAAAAAGAGTGGGGCAGGAGGGTTTGAGAGCAGCCAGCTTCCTCAGAGATGCCCCTGCCAGATACCCGCCCCACTCCCCCGTCAGCACTGGGTGGGGGAGCAGGGGGCCAGGGGGACTGCTGCCTAAGGCTCACTGCTCACAGCCCGGTTCAGAGTGATTGTCCTTTGGTATCGTGGAGCAGCTGGCCCACTAGGTGCCCTGCCTGAGCCTCACCATGCAGCAGCCCTGGATGGCTGCCCACAACTGAGCCCAACTCCCAATGCCTCCTGCCAAGGAGCCAGATGCTGCCATTGGAAAAAATTGCTTCACAATTTGAAATCTTGGTCCTTTGATCATTGCTCAGAGAGGATGAAGAGGAGAGGTTCAAAGTGGTGGTTTGAAAATGCCAGCGTCTCCTTGAATCCATCAGTGCCTATTATACTCTCTCTTGTCAGGGACTATCCTCTTGATGTTTTCATTTTTGCAACCAAGTAATTCCTGCCCAGCCTCTCCAAGCCTTGTGGTGAAAGGGAGAGATGGGTGGGAAGGGATGGGAAGGGTGTGTCTGCAAACTGCTCCTTTCCTGACCGGGTGCCCCTGCCCTTGGGGTTTTCTGCTTCCTCTTTGTATAGGCAGTGAAGCCAGTGACAAAGTAGTGTCACCAGCCAAATACTGCTTCTGCACGAGCTGCACAATTCCCCCCTTCCCTTGGCAACCTTAGTGCTCACTTTTTCTTACTTCAGCCTCCAGCAACCAGGTGGCCAGGGGCCTGGGGTTTTACAGAGAGGAGCTCTGCCCCCAGAGTTCTGGATCCTTTATAACTGGGCTAGGCCTCGTTTCTCCTCTCCCATGAAATGGGAAGGATCATTTTTGAATATGTAATTAAAATTTGTAATTAAAATGACATTAAAATTTTTTTAAATTTCAAAAGCATGAAGTCAAATAGGGCAACAATCCACGAGTCAATGGGATTACTGACTGAAGGTAATAGAGAAGGGAACCCAATCCAAAGTCTTGTCTGGTGACTTATTCAAGTAGCTTTTAGCTACAGGAGTAAAGTAATGAGTGTAAGAAGGGTGAGTTAGGGGAGAATTGGGGGGAGACTCTGTTTCCTTGCTATCTGACTCAGGCATTGTGAACTGCTTCTCCTTACACCTTGAAATGTTTCCCAAGACTTGCCCACAAATACACACAGACGTTTTTAATTCATCCAGCACACAACTTTAAGGGTTGCCTTTTTGATTTCCAGAAAGACTTCTAGAACATCTCTAATCATATCCATGTGGAAAAGATGGTAATTTTTGAGTAGTTATGCCCAAAACTTAACACTTGTCATGAACTCACAAATCAGAAAAAACTACTGATTTTTCTGTTTGTAAAAAGTCAGTGTTGCATCTGTGCTGATAAATATTGATTGGGCTCTGTGGGGACAGTGTTTATCTTATGTATTGATTTCAAACCACCATCTATTTTGGGTCCCACTTGTAGATGTGATTGAGGCTCTGTCTTCATCTTTGTCCTGGTCTATATTTTAAATCAATAAGGTAATAGGAATGGTTGTCAATTTTATTAAAAGCTTCATTTGTGTAGCACATTACAGCTATGCATTGTCTCCTATCACTATGGTGATCTTTGGAAGCAGGCCTTCTCTGTGGTTAAAAATGAAGACATGAGACTCAAAGAAGTGACTGCTGTCCATGCTGTAGTCAGATGCCTGAGATGAGGCAAGAGCAGATGAAGCGTCAGAATCTGGACTGGATGGGAGGGAGGTCCGAAATCAGGATGGCGTCTAATAAAAATGAATGTAAAACTTGAATCCTGGGGAGCAGATAGGACCTGCACAATCTTGTAGATGAGAAGGGGGGAAAGGAAAGGTGAGGTTAAGAGGGAAATGAAAGAGAATTGCAGAGCCCTAGCTGGTTTGGTCAGTGGATAGTGTCAGCCTGCAGACTGAAGGGTCCTGGGTTCAATTCCAGTCAAGGGCACATGCCTGGGTTGCAGGCTCGATCCTCAGTAGAGAGCGCGCAGGAGGCAGCCAGTCAGTGTGATTCTCTCTCATCATTGATGTTTCTGTCTCTCTCTCCCTTCCCCTTCCTCTCTGAAATCAATAAAAATATATTTACCAAAGAGAGAGAGAGAGTATTGCAGAATTATCTTGCAGGCATGTTCTTAGGTCTCATGATTCCAGACTGCAGAGCTCTAGGTAGAAGTTGCAAGAAAGCCAGTTGCAACTTAAAGGGTGTGGTGAGTCATGCCCAAGTCCTTATCCATGATATTTGTGAATATATTACATCTCATGGAAAAGGAGAATCAAGGTTTGTAATCAACAGACCGGGAGAATGTCTTGATTTGAGGGGGCACAATGTAATCACAAGGTTCCTTAAAAGTGGAAGAGGAGAGGAACCAAGATGGCGGCATGAGGTATATACCTAAATGCGCAGCCTCCACAACTACATTATAAAAATACAGCTATAAAGATAAATAGCCATCCTCCAGAACCAAGGGAGGGAAAGCTTTACAACTAGAAGGCAAGAGAAGGAGTGCATTGAGACTGAGTAGAAGTTACCGGTGCCAAAATTGAGAGGTATGGACACATGCGAAATGGAGGCAGCGCGGGTAAAAGGGTGGCAGCGGCAGCACCTGGGTCCACGGCTTGGAAGGACATTATAAACTCCGGGGTTGCACTGAATACTATGTGGGCTATTGGGCAACGGGGCGGAAGACCAGTGGCGTTCTAGCGGAGCTGTTCGCAGCGATCACTGACACGAGGACTCAGGAGCGCGCAGACGCCAAATCCAGGAGAAACTGTGGAGTCCGCGGAGGGGCAGCCATTGTGGGTTGCTCCCCCACCCCCCGTGATTCTGAGACCCTGCCCCTCCCAACTTACAACCCTGCTCAAGCTGTGCGCCTGCCTGCCTGCAGCCTAACCTAACAGATTGCAGCTGGGACAGAACTCCAAAAGTTCCAAACCCCAAACAATGAGGAGAAAGGCCTGCAGGTCATTTCCTCCCAGTGATAACTACAACAAGACTGTGCACCCAGCCCTCAAAGGCGTACAACAAGAGTGTCCACCCCAGTGATTGGGGAGGCTGAATCACTGGGCTCTATAGGACACCTAGCACAGAAAGCCACTCTATCAACGCAGGGAAGCAGCCAAAATGTGGAAACAAAGAAACAGATCACAAATGACAGAAATGGAGGAAAACAAACTACTGGATATAGAGTTCAGATCTACGCTTTTAAGGTTTTTCAAGAATTTTCTAGACTCCACCGATAAACTTAGTAATATTATACAGAGATCCAACAGCAGACTAGAGGTTTGCAATAATCAAGTCAAAGATTTGAAACATGAAAAAGCAAAGAGCACCCAATTGGAAGAGAAAAAAGAAAAAAGAATTCAGAAATGTGAAGATAGTGTAAGGAACATATGGGACAACTTTAAGCGTACCAACATCAGAATTATAGGGGTACCATTAGAAGAGAGAGAGAGCAAGAGATTGAAAACCTATTTGAAGAAATAATGACAGAAAACTTCCCCTACCTGGTGAAAGAAATAGACTTAGAAGTCCAGAAAGTGCAGAGGATCCCAAACAAAATGAATCCAAGGAGGACCACACCAAGACACATCATAATTAAAATGCCAAGGAAAAAAGACAAAGAGAGAATATTAAAAGCAACAAGAGAAAAACAGTTAATTACCTACAAGGGAGTACCCATACAACTGTCAGCTGATTTCTCAACAGAAACCATGCAGGCCAGAAGGGACTGGCAAGAAATATTCAAAGTGATGAATAGCAAGAACCTACAACCAAGATTACTCTACCCAACAAGGCTATCATGTAAAATTGATGGTCAGAGAAAGAGCTTCATAGACAAGAAAAAGCTAAAGGAGTACATCACTACCAAACCAGGATTATTTGAAATGCTGAAGGGCATTTTTTAAGAAGAGGAAGAAAAAGAAAAAGGCAAAAATAAAAAGTATGAACAACAAAGTGACTATAAATACATATCCATCAACAAGTGAATATAACAAGTCAATAGAAATATCTGATGAACAGAATAAACTGGTGAATAGAATATAAGTAAGGGCATAGAAAGGGAATAGACTGACAATTCTCAGGGGCAAGGGTACATGAGGGGTATGGGAAGAGACTGGACAAAAATCTTACATCTATGGATGAAGACAGTGGTGGGGTTAAGGGCACGGGGTTGGGGGGTACCAGGTGGAGGGGAGCTATGGGGGTTTAAAAAAAGGAACATCTGTAATAATCTGAACAATAAAGATTTAATTTTTAAAAAATTAAAAAAAGCAGAAGAGGAAGGCAGAAGAAGAGATGTAGAGAGATGACAGCTGGCAGTGTGATAAAGACTCTGTCTGGTGTCACTAATTCTGAGGATGAGGAAGGGCTAAGAGACAAGGAATGTGGATGGCCTCCAAACACTTCAAGAGACAGGGTAAGAGATCCTTCCCAGAGCCTCCAGAAAAGAACGAAGCTCTGCCTAGACCTTGAGCTGAGCTTCATGAGATCCATGTTGGATGTCTGACAGAAGTAGGTCATAAATTTGTAGTGTTTTAAGCAATAGAAAACCTAACACAACAGGGAAAAGAACTTCCTAACAATTAGGTCTGTCTAGCACATAGTGTTTTCTTTTTCTTTTTAAATATATTTTTATAGATTTTAGAGAGGAAGCAAGAGGGAGAAAGAGATAGAAACATCAATGATGAGAGAATCATTGATCGGCTGCCTCCAGCGCTCCCCCCACTGGGGATCGAGCCCAATGGGTATGTAACCTAACCTGGAATCAAACCATGACCTCTGGGTTCATAGGTCAATGCTCAACCGCTAAGCCACACAAAGGATACATTTTCCTGTATCTGAAGGTATTTAGCCAGAAGGCAGACCAGGTCAGGATACTGTAAAGGATTTCTGCGTTGAGTGCTAGGAGTAAGCGTTGGTCTCTGAATTCAGAACATATACAGTTATCTCTGTTCTAAGACAAAATGGGCCAAGATCCTTTAGAAGGGCCTATTTTCCTGGACTTGCCTGCCCCATCCAGCCATAGTTTCAAGTGTTTGGTTTGGGTTTTTTTAAACACTTCGGAACCTGGCCCATGACTAGCTACGTATTTCGGTTTGGTTATCTGTCCCCAAAGGATAGGATATGGTTTGACTTTGGAATTTGTTGGAAAGATAAATTGGCTGGTTTTAGCTGTTTCTTGGATTTTTGTATTCATTTGCTCTTAGAGAATATCCTGTGGTCAGAGAAAAGCCGATTAGGCAGAAACAGTCTGCATCTCTGATACCAGCACATTTTTTCTCATTTGCTTGCCTCCAGAACTCTATGCGATGTTTGCCTGGGGTTTTCAGTAGGTTGGGTAATGAACACAGCTTGACTCCTGGACTCATTATAGAGTTTGCTTTCTTTGTTGTTGACTTAATGCAAGCATTCTTTCTTCGATTCTACCTTTGCTTCATGGGAGTTCAGTGACTGCATTTCTTTCTGGGATAATCGTAATATCATCAGCTGACAGGTAATTATCTTTCACATCAATACCTCCTCCTAGAAAATTCCTGAAGAGCAGCTGTGATATGGTTGGATGGCTACATGATTATTTTCCATGTTCAAGAGTAATCGCAAAGCAGTTCTAACAGCAAATTGGTTATTTAAAAGGCTGAGAAGCCTTTTAAAATCTAACTTATTAAATTTACACTAATAATAAATGCAGAGTTTTCTCCAACTGTTATTTTTAAAAAGGCAAGAAAACTGAGAAACTTTCAGTCCTTCTTATCTAAATGAAAGCTGAACTACATGGTGCCCTACTGACCTAGCAGTTCCATTCGACACCCAACAAACATGCATACATATGTTCATCAAAAGCATATTTGAGAATGTTCAGAGTAGCACTCTTCATAATAAGTTCGCTGTAGAAACATTGCAAATGTCCATCAGTAGTGGAATCATAGATCATGGTGTTTTTTATTCATTGGACACTCTTCAGTGCCAAGGACAAATGAACTCCACACAGCAGCCTGGGCGACTCTCATGGTATAATGCTGAGTGAACTAAACACAAAAGACTCAACAGTTATTTACGATTTTAAAAACCACCCAGAACTCATGTATAATGTTGTAGGATCAAGGTTTCCCTTGTGGAGTGAGTGCAGGGGTGATTGCATGGGTGGGAAGGGGCGATTTCTTGGGGAAAGGATTCTGTTCTGTTTCATCTGGCTGCTGGTTCCAAGGGTGTGTTCACTTTATGAAAATTAAGCTGCAAGCTTGTGATTTGTGCATTTCTCTGAATATATGTTACACTTTCATTTTTAAAAAAGTTGGGAGAAACCAAGATGGCTGCATGAGGTATATACCTAAATCCGCAGCCTCCACAACTATATTTTTAATTACAACTATACAGATAAACGGCCATCCTCCAGAACCAAGGGAGGGGAGGCTTTGCAACCAGAAGGCAAGAGAAGGAGTGCTTTGAGACTGAGTGGAA